>JAFMOC010000056.1:215000-405000 GCA_019802505.1 Corydoras sp. C115 | reverse complement strand
GGGTAACCTATTTTGGGCAGACTCGATTGCTTGGGTGGAAATCAACGCGCCCCCTGTCGGTCGCCTACATACCAACACAGTGCATTATACACTGGCGGGTCTGCTTTCCTCTCCTAGCTTTCCATTCGCTCCATCCAAGTTCTTATTTCTTACTGGCATCCTCCAACAAACCTACTCCAGTCCTATTAATTACCATAAATAATTTAAAAGCAGCAATGGAGGCAGTGGCGTGTTGCTTGAGCTCCCCTCACAGGACCTTGGCTTTGGGATAAGCTTATTTAAACAGGGCTTTCCTCGGGAAGGTTATCCAGAGGCCACTTAGCTGGATCTGCTTACCCAGTGTACTCTCCGAGTAATGATTTGAAAAGGTTAAGGAGTCACGTTCCGGGACGCGTGAGTCCACAGTTTGGACCTTTTAACAAGTTCAAAGCTCCTCGGACATGTGAAGCAGGTGCAACATGAAAACACACCACACCTCATTTTTTTTGACAATGCAATTCATTGCAAGCGCGGTCCTCGAAAAACAGAAGAGAGAAAGGGCACGTGATTGTAACGGCATGTCCGGGCACTTTACAAATGTTGACACAGGATGCTCGCGGCACCTCGGCTCTGCCGCCGGGGTAGAACCGTGTCGCTGGGGCAGAGACGTGCCACTGGGGCAGAACAGTGCCACAAAAAAGGCAGAATCGGTCTGAATTCTGATTGCAGGTCAATTTGGGGAAAGTTCTACACCGATAAACTCAGCCGGAGCCTCTGATGTCAGACTGTCAGGAGGAGCTGACCGTAATAATAAATGGTTTACCACAGAATCCGATTCATCCCTTTGATCTGCGTGTACTCTTTTAAATTCTAATATTCAATCTTTCTTAAACAGAAGATGTTTGATGGGTTTAGGACATGGGGCAGGGTATAGATTAGTGTTTGATGAGGTTGTAAACCCAAGAATTCAATGAACAGCAGTTTGGGAATCCCCAAACTGTTGGACTGCAGCTCTACTTTATAGAACAATCATTTCACTTCATTCATTCAGACAGACTCAGGGTGGTGCGAGGGCCCTAAAATGCATATAATAACGAGGTTGGCGAATGCAGATGCACCGGAAGTTCTCTAATTACAGACAACATTTGTAAAAAATTTTTAAAAAATATTTAAAGTTTCTAATTTATTTTAAATAAACTGTAATTTCACTGGTGGCATGGTGGCTTAGTGGTTTTGCACGTTCTCCTCTCACCACTAGGGATTCCTGGTTTGAATCCCCATCTGGGTGGAGTTCTCATGTTCTCCCCATGTCTGCGTGGGTTTCCTCCAGGTTCCTCCCACAGTCCAAAAACATGGATCAAGGTCAATTGAGTTCTCCAAATTGCCCCATATAGAGTGTGTCTGTGTGAGTGAAGTGAGTGTGTGCCCAGCGATAGATTGGCGCCCTGTCCTGGGTGTATCTGCCCAGCGCCCAAAACGTTCTCCCCTGGATGGGCATGGGGAACCCCACCACGACCCTAATAGAGGATAAAGCGGGAGATAATGTCGTTAATCACTCGTTAATCTGGATCCAGGTCACATTTCACAGCCAACGATCAGGAGTATTTCAGTATATGCTTAAAGTCGATTGGTCGCGATTCTGTTCTTCGGTCTGTAAACAATTTAATGTTGAAATTTGATGCCGCTGATGAAAGAAGAAAAAAAAAGAAAGAAAAGAAAAAAGAATGACAGCGCAGTGGAACAGAGGGTGGAGAGGGGGGTGGGTGAGGGGGTGAGGGGGTGGGTGGGGGGGCGTCACCGTGCAATGCCGACTCTGAGGAGAACGCGACCCTCCATTTTTATCCCGCTCTATTTAATTCCACTTTCCTTTAATTACAAGGCAGCCGAGGTTCCTCCCACGTGAGCGCGCGCTCCGTCTCACGGTGAACGAGCCTCCGCTCGCGCTCACGTGGATGCACTCGCTCAGCCGCGTGCGGCGCGTGACACTCCTCCTCCTCCACCTCCTCCTCCACCTCCTCCCCCCCGCCGTTCTCACACGCCTGCGTGCCTCCGTGCCACCCCCCCCCCCACCCCGCTGCAGAGACGAAAACAGGGAGGTTGGTCAGTGGGTCAACGACTTCATGCAGGAAATCTTGCTTAGCGCTTCGTCACGTTTTCCTGCCTCATGTCTCTCTCTCTCTCTCTCTCTCTCTCTCTCTCTCTCGTGTGTGTAGGAGAAAAACAGAAGCCCTCTGCTCTCTCTGTAAAGACACTGTTTATGTTTGATCCTTTATCTTAATCTCTATGCAAACAAGCTGCTCCCACGATTCGGACAGTATCCCCGTGCAACCTCGTTCGGACGGCGAGAGGAAGTTGCCATTCGAAAATGCCATGAGCTTCAGGAAGTTCAACCCAACTGTAAAGGACTCATCTTTTGGGGCGCGGTAGTTCAGGGGTCAGGGCGTTGGGCTATCAATCTGAAGGTTGGGGGTTCAAATCCCAGGACCATTAAAGTTACCAGTGTGGGTCCTTGAGCAAGACCCTTAACCCTCATTGCTCCAGGGATGTTGTGATGAAGCCTGTGCTCAGCTTGGAAGTCGCTTCGTCCAAAAAAAAAAAAAAAGCGTCCAATAAATGACCTAATTATTATTATTATTATTATTATTATTATTATTATTATATTATTACTCATCTGCAACATCTAACCAAACATACGTTCCCTCGGGGGTTCAGGCATAATGTAAAGATGTGCACTTATAATAATCAATTATTGTAAGTGCACATCTTTATATTATCATCATCATTATATTCATCATTATATTATCAATTATATTATATTCATATATTATATTATATTCATCATTATATTATCAATAATATTATATTCATATATTATATTAATCATTATATTATTAATTATATTATATTAATATATATATATTATATTATATTCATCATTATATTATCAATGATCAATAATCCTAACCTCCTCTGATTTGTATATACGTTTAGTGTGAACCGGTTTGAAGCAGCTCGCTCTCTGACTTTGACCTACTTCCTGAGGAAATTTGTCTTCATTACAAAACACTGAAATGTTGACGGCGCTCTCGCATCTGCATTTCCATCTCCCACCGAGTCTGAGGGCTGAAACTCTCCAAAGTACCGTAAAACGTAGCAGCCTGATTTAGATGTATTATAAACACCCTCCCCCCCCCCATACACATACACACACACACACACACACACACACACACAGCCGGACACGTTCAGATATGACATGGAATTTGACTTCTCAGCGGCGGCCGCAGTGACAGACACGGGTGATGGAGGGAGGGGTGAGGGAGGCTGAAGCGAGAAGGTTGAATTATTGTGCCGGTCGAGCGCTCACGTTTCTCTGCCTGCTTCTGCTCAGCGGCAGATTAGGGAGCGCACGAGGATCCTAAGCTCATCGTGAGCTACCGGAGACCTGCTGCTGCTGCTGCTGCCCTAATCAACACGAGGGGCTGCTCCTGACCCCGATACGCAGCGCAGCGCATCGAGCCCGCCGTGACCGCACGGATGTCGACGACAAAATCAGGACGCCTGTGTGGAGCGGGACATGCTCCCGGGTTTGGTTTTTTTTTTGTCTGAGGGCTGTGTTTGGCTCGCACGGACGAAAATGTACTTCAACATGTCACGACAGACACTTTGGTCCGAACGGGCCGTCAAGAGACGGGAAAGTCGTGAAGCGGACAGCCGAACCCTGTTTTCATCAAATACTGACCTTTGGAAGATGATGTTTCCTGTTTTCACAGGAAAGACAATAAAATAGAGATTAGAGCACGTGTTTGGGGAAGAGGTGTGTCTTCAGGCGTGCCTTAAGGATGCTCTATGTTTGTAACTCCTGAGTTATAGACGGACGGGTCATTCGGTGATCACGGGTAGATTTTAGGAAGCAGTGCACCGTTCGGAAAAGAACAGATTCCGAGATCGTCCGGTGGGAACGGCCCGTTTAAGAGCCGGGTCGTCTTATGTGTGTCAGCGTTACCTGCGAGCCATTAGAGCGAGATGACATTTTTAGATCCTTCCTCATTCGTTGTTGATCGTATCCCTCTTGCGTTGGGTCCGCAATGTGACGAAGCCTCAACACACACACACACACACACACACACACGCCAAGTTTCCCGGACTGTGGGCTCTGTTGGAAATTCAACACACATTGTATGAGGAAACTGGCAGAGTCTACAGTTGACATTAGGGGTGAGCTGCAATATTCGCTGATTCGACGATTCGATTCGGAGAACCATAGTCGACTATGAACCTCATAGTCGAATGTACCATTTTGACCACATGGGGGCGCCCATGGCTGCTGCTAAGCATTAGTTTTTACATGAAATGTCTTTGTTTTCGTTATATATATATATAGCCTTTTGTCCAATAAAATCATCCTAATTTCTAGAAGAAAAAAAAGAAAAAAGAAAAACAAAAGAAAAAGGTTTTCTTTTGTTAGAAAAATATTTTTAAAAAGTTTTTTAAAAAAACACGCTTATAGTGCCATCTTGTGGTGAAATTTTAACTGATTCGACTATCAGTCGACTATAGGGAAAATCTGACGAATCAGATTCGACTATGAAAATCTTTAGTTGAATACACCCCTAGTTGACATACAGCTAACGTCTCAAAGAGGAAAATCTGAGTGCAGAGTGATGAGGCTCCAGAGAGAAGGCGAGTAAGGCGATGCAAACGAGTCGGGCCGCGCCGCTGCGACGGGTTCGCCGTTTCAATAACGTTAGAAAATGAGTTCCATCAGGATTCAGATGCAGACTTCTTGCGGAAAAACTCCCTACTCTCACATGTCCATTGACAGGCATATGTGTGTGTGTGTGTGTGTGTGTGTGTGTGTGTGCTGTTTGGGTGGGGCTGTTTCCAGGTAGGAATCTGAGTCACACACCTGTAAGGTCAGGCATGGCAGTGTGTCAGTAGTAATCCAGCGTGTCACACGTGCTCGCTGAGGGATTAAAAAAAAAACACACACAGTTGAACTAAACAAATGCCATGTGCAGCATGGGGGGGGGGGGTGGGAGCCGGTGGAGCCTGCACATGTTTGTATTCTTCTTGCTCACAGAGCGGCGGTTCTGTGCAATGTGAGGCAGACCTTTTCCTGTTGTTTAAACACGGGGAGATTCGAAGGGCACTCGGTGTCGAACGACAGCGACGGGCCGAGTGCGCCGTCCGGTTGTGAACAGCGATATAAATGTTTTAATAAACCAGTCGCACCGTGTTTTCACACTCGCAGCGCAGACCGCAGTGTGTGAGCCGCGGAGAAGCGGAAGATTTAAAGGTTATTTATTCGTTCGCAGAAGACGGGCTGCCTGCAGAATGCACACTGTTGCATCTTTTTCTAAATACGAGGCACTCGCTCACCTCCAGCGCTGTGCCGCGAGCAGAGCCGACAGACGTTGGTCTGCATTTGGTTAAACCAGCACGCTGTCAGCAAGTGAAGGGTCATATATTTAAAACAGGACGCAAGCCGATTAACATGATCAGAAAAATTGCATTTTAAAGTTTTGGAAAATAAAAACCTTTAACCCATGTATGGCACTCCAGGTCTGAGCAGGATTCTCAAAAGGGAAACTTAAATGGGGTTTTCCGGAAATCACATGCATCACGTTTTGAGGGAGGAGTCATAATAATAATAATAATAATATTGCTTTATTCCAGTTTAACGCCACTGTACATGCGTTAAAATGTCCATGAGCTAATTTTGGGTTAAATGTCCCAAAGCAATTTTGACAAACAAGCCTCGTTGCTGGATTCCAAGCGCAGTGTGGACATGACGCCTGACATTCATAATTAGAAGTGATATCTGAAATGCGAAACGGCAGGGACGCACGTGTGGATCGGTATTTACACAAATAACTTGCCCCACCTTCATATAACAATGACCTAGTAATATGACTCACTGAATCAAATAATACGAGCCAAACGGATGAGCAACACACTCTAAAGGACGGCGGCTTTTCACTGCGTTACAACAACAAGATGGCCAGCTTTGGTTTGAGGTGGACCGATGAGGGCGCCAAGTGTTTGCTTATAGACATAAGGTCACGTGCATTCGTGTCCGCCTGCCCTTCACGTCCAATGGATTTGGGCTGAAGGCCATTTAATAAACCCATCCGTCCACCCATTATCTTACCCCATTCCCATTCAGGGGAGATACACCAAGGACAGGGTGCCAATCTATCGCTGGACAGATGCTCACTCACACACAAACTATATAGGGGCAATTTAGAGCATCCAATTCACCTTAAATCCATGTTTTTGGACTTTGGGAGGAAACTTCCCTCCCCCAAATCGAACCTGGATCCCCAGGCGCTAAAGGAAAACATGCTAAACGCCGCACCACCATGCACCCCATCCAAATAAATCTGTTGGGATTGTAATGAAATGCAATGCCAGTGGTCGCAAGTATGTAGCACATTTAACATCTTTAGGAAATTTACTAGTCACTTTACTAGTTTACTAGTCATCTGTGGGAGGGGTTCAGCCGAGGCAGTGTTTGAGGTCAGGATCTGGTGTTACATTCTGTAAAATCCCACTGTGTTCTCTAGGGCTGTATTCAACTAAAGATTTTCATAGTCGAATCTGATTTGTCAGATTTTCCCTATAGTCGACTGATAGTCGAATCAGTTAAAATTTCACCACAAGAAGGCGCTATAAGCGTAGTTTTTAAAATACGATTTTTTAAATATTTTACTTGTTTTTCTAACAAAAGAAAACCTTTTTTTTTGTTTTTCTAGAAATTAGGATGATTTTATTTGACAAAAGGCTATATATATAACGAAAACAAAGACATTTCATGTAAAAACTAATGCTTAGCAGCAGCCACGGGCGCCCCCATGTGGTCAAAATGGTACATTCGACTATGAGGTTCATAATCGACTACGGTTCTCCGAATCGAATCGTCGAATCAGCGAATATTGCAGCTCACCCCTAGTGTTCTCTTTACAACAGACTCACTTTGAACCTACTTTTTTAGGCCAGGGACACGTTGTCTATAAAACGTCCTTGTAGGGTCAACCTTGGCTAGAACCAGAACCAAGGGACCCCAACCTGCCCCCCCCAGTGTGTGTGAAGAGCTGTTCCCATCATTTTAGTTTATTTTAGACAATCAGCAATTCAAAGCAAACTCATCAGTGTGGGGGGGTTCTATCTGATTGCTGGTTCGCCTGCTGTTTGTTCTGCACGGTGCAGAACCCGAACCAGAGCGGCTGCTGCTGCGCTAAAGCTGTAAACGTTTGGATGTGTTATTAGAACGTTGTGGTGGAAACTATAACGGAGCGAGCTTTTAAAAAAAAAAAAAAAAGTCCACGCGGAGCCATCGAGCACATTCCCAGCAAACGTGACTGCGCGGCGCGCCCCCGCCGCCCGGCTCCGGCGGCGTCCTTGGGCGTGCGCGCGCGCGTCGGGAGCGCGCATCGCTGAGCCGCATGTGAGCAGTGGGTCAGTTGCGGCGCGCTGCCGGCGCGCGGAGGCGTGAGAGCGCGCGGCCACGTGACACGGGCACGGACGCATGACGGGAGAGGCGGGAGGATGCGGCAGGGAGGGGAGGGGGAGGGGAGGGGGAGGGGGGGTGTAAAGCCAGTTTGGGTTAGTGAGCTAATTCAGTGGGAAAAGTAGGCTACTAAACAAAACGCGACAGCATCCGCCGGGGCTCTGCGTGAGCCAATCACGACCCAGCGATACGGGCCTTCCCCAAACTGTTCCCACAAAGATGAAAGGATTCAGTAGTGGGAATAAATCAATCACCCGGGGAATTCAGAGATGGAGTATTTAGAGCATCCGTTAGATTTTATGAACTGTAAAGGCAACGTTCTGCAAAGTTCTCGAAGCAGGTTAACCACCAATTTAATTTCACCTCAGAAATATGCAAACAACCCGCAGATTATATATAAAGTTAATGAGTTGCTAATTGGAAAACCGGCTCTTTTCGTCGTTACTGTCACTCAACCCCTTCGTTATTATTGCTATTGTAGATACACTATATAGACAAAACTATTGGGACGCACCCCTCCTAATGACTAAATTGAACTCTCATTGTCGTATCCGGCGTGATTGAGGTCTTGAGTTTGACGCCGTGATAAAGAGGAACACGTGCACATTTTAACCACCAATACGTTTATAAAAATACAAATAAAAACAAAGCTTACGCAGCTGCGCTTGTAGCTGGTGAGTTGGAAAACAATTTAAACTAAAAAATTAAAACTATGCCGAATTGTACGGTTTGGAGTACTTTCATTCATTCATTCATTATCTCCCGCCTCATCCTCTATTAGGGTCGCGGTGGGGTTCCCCATGCCCATCCAGGGGAGAATGTCTCAGGCGCTGGGCAGATAGACGTCAGGACAGGGCCAATCCATCGCTGGGCACACACTCACATCACAGACACACTCTTTGGGGAATTTTTGAGAATTCAATTGACTTGATCCATGTTTTTGGACTGTGGGAGGAAACCGGAGAACCCGGAGGAAACCCACGCGGACACGGGGAGAACATGGAAACTCCACCCAGATGGGGATTCGAACCGGGAATCTCTAGCGCTGAGAGGAGAATATGCTAAACCACTAAGCCACCGTGCCACCCAGTTTGGAGTACTTAACTAAGATAAAAATGCAAAGTCTTTTGGCTTGTTCACATTAGGGGGCGCCACAGTGGAGAAGACCCACATATATGACTTACACTTACACTGGAGGTGCTTCCAGATGCAACCCTTGTATTTATTGGGAATTGGGTGTGGCACTGTGAGTGCAATCCTACAATGTTTTCCTCAGTTTTCCCATATTTGGAAAAAAAAACCATATGGGTTAAATTAAACAAACACCAACTATTAACAAAAACTAATCAGTCAAGGGGGTGGTACCGTGGCTTAGTGTTTAGCATGTTCTCCTCTCAGAACTGGGGATCCAGGTCCGAATCCCAATCTGGGTGTTGAGTTTCCCTGTTCTCAGCGTGTCATTGTGGGTTTCATCCAGGTTCTCCGGTTTCCTCCCACAATCCAAAGACATGGATTCAAGGTCAATTGAATGCTCTAAAATTGCCCCATATGATGTGTGTCTGTGCGAGTGAATGTGTTCAGTGATAGATTGGCACCCTGTCCTGGGTGTGTCTGCCCCCAGCCTGAGGCGTTCTCTCCTGGACTGACATGGGGAACCCCCCCCCCCCCCGCCCCTTGGAAATCTGGTTCAAACGTTGGAATCTGGTCCAAACGTTGACTGTTACAACACTGCGAAGAAGCTCTCCGATTCCACGACATTGTTTATATTAACATCAGGTCATAATTATCAGGACACGCCGGCTTCAGCGAGCGGAACGTCGCGTCGGCATGACATTATTCAGCTGGTAATATAAACAACGTGCATTCGAATGCGTTCCACGCCTTCTTCCGCACGTGAAGGACAATTAACCTACATGTTGGATTGTTTGCCTTCAGAGGAATGTCGTCCATGTCAGAGAGTTTGAAACGATTAACCTAATTTTTGTTAATGATTCAGTAATTGTTCCTGGCTTGAGTAACCACATCGCAGGCGCTGTTCTAAATTAAATATCAATCTTCATTAATATTCAAGTAATAAGGCGTCACCTGCGTTACGCGGTGAATCCAGTCGTACGTCCGTTTGGAGCCCGCGGCGGGAACCTGCATGCGGTTCTGCCGGTTCTAGATATTTTACAACAATGCTCAAATTTTCTTTTAATATAATCACAACTGAAGTGAAAGAAAAATCCCGCCGAGCCTGCTGGGCTCTTCGCTGTGGGTTTTTTTTTTTTTTTTTTCAGTGTTAGGAATGTTTTAGTATTGAGCTGACGTCTCGATTGGCCAGCCTGCACCGAGCCGCCGCCCACCGAAAGCATCTCATTAAGTATTTATATCAGATTTATATTCTTTACTCCCATTGTTGTATCAAACCCGAACAAATCGATGCTATCCTGCTCTTTCTGATCCATCCATATATCAAAAACACAGGGCTTATAGAACATCCTCATACCCTGTGGGATTATGGGGCTTAATAATAAATAAGTCAAGATCAAGTAATCTCAGGTTTATTCAATTCTCTAGAACCGTGTGCAACTGAAGAAAAAAAAATAAAACATTTCAAATCAACTAAAGGTGAACTTTCCATGCTGCGCATACTGATTAGGGTTGTGGGAGCTACTGGGGACTATCCCAGCAATCATCGGCTGAAGGTAGAAAAACACCTCGGACGGGTTGCTGCTCTGTTGCGAGGCAGACAAACGTTCACGCAACACTCACACAACAGTTTAATGTAACAGACTCCATGAAGGAAACCACGCAGATACAGGGAGAACATGCCAATTAAATTAGAATTAAATGTTAATAATAATTATGAATGTGTTCTAATGAGAGGTCAGGGCGTATGGGAATGAGAAAACGAATTCCTGCTGCTTAATTAGACAGTTTTCGGAGTGTTTACACCAAGCTGGCGTTATGGTTGCTGGTTGGTTTCTTACAGACGACACTGCCAGTCATTGCGGTAGCTGCTGCTGTGTGTAGGTGACTTTAGTCATTTAGGCGTTTCGAGTTGGCGATTAATTACCTTAAATCACGACCTGTCAGCAGACTCGATGCCCTAGTTCCGAACACAAAGTGGGTTACTAAGACGTTCTGCGGAGAACCCAACGTGGCCTTATGAACACTGACAGTGAGCCGCCAGGTTCTCACGGTTTCCGTTCACCGATCTCGTTTCAGGTGGTGTTATTCTCTACGCTGGCTCCAACAGCAGTGCCAGCCCCAGCCCAGGAAGCCCGTCCAGCGGCTACCAGACCCAGTCACCCTGCACACACTCGCAGCCCTCCTCCCCAGAGGAGGTCACCTTCACAGAAATCGGGGCCCTAAAGCAGCGCAGCGGTGGCGGCACTCCTCCCTCGCCCAAACTGGTCTTCCAGTTTCCCGAGATCTACAACAACTCGCATCCGCCGGCGTCCGCCAACCAGAACACCTACGCCCACCCGATCGCCAGCAAGCGGCCATGTGGCTTCACCGGCACCTTCACCAGTAAGCACATGACCTCGCCGTGACGGACAGATGTATGTTAGTGCTGCGAGTCTACGGCAGGTTCTCACACGCGTTCCTTGTTTCCTCTCTAAAGAGACCGGCGGCATGGTTCTCCTGTGTAAAGTCTGTGGAGACATCGCATCAGGCTTCCATTACGGCGTGCACGCATGCGAGGGCTGCAAGGTGAGTCCGACGGACACATTTCACTATGTGAGAAAATGACGTTGCCCCCCCCCCCCCCCCCCCGGCGCAGCACTCATCGTGCCCCCTGCTTTTCCTCTCGTCCCAGGGCTTCTTTCGCCGCAGCATCCAGCAGAATATCAACTACAAGATGTGCGTGAAGAACGAGAACTGTTTGATCATGCGCATGAATCGCAACCGCTGCCAGCACTGCCGCTTTAAGAAGTGCCTGGCCGTCGGCATGTCACGTGACGGTGAGTGCCCTTTCCAGTCGCCAAAAATAAATCAAATAAATAAAAATCGCTCCCCATGTCGGGATTATGAACGTCTGGAAATTAAACGCGCTTGACTCCTGCATCGCACCCTGGGACAAAATTAGCCAACCCCAAATTTACAACAAACCTTCACTAGAGCCAGGAGGCCACGCCCCAATCCGTAAAACCAAAGGCAACCACTTACTTTTGATCATGCAGTGTACAAAAAAAAAAAAAAAGTGTAAAGAAAGTTTTTTTTTTCTATCGGAGAAATTTAGCTTTACTTCTTTCTCTTACTCTGTGAGTTGGCTCAGCCCCACCCCTCTGGTCTCCGGTCCCTCCACCCCTACAAGAGACAATGATTTACGAGGACTGGAGCCATGCGGTCCCCGAGGCCATCCATCATCTGGAAAACTGCAGCAAATACAGGAATTATTTTGGGAAACTAGAACACAGGCAACTTGATTACCCCACACATGCCCTTATGATTGCTTCCACAATGAATAGCCCGCTGCAACGGCAATTAAGTGAAAGCCACAGTAAAATAGAGCAGGTTGTTTGCCCCCCCACCCCGACCCCCACTCAAACAACGCATCGTCTATTTCCCGTCCCTGTGATTTTAAACTTCAGGAGAAGAAGAAACAAAAAAAAAAAAAAAAAAAAAAAAAAAAAAAAAAAAAAAACACAATAAAGATAAATCAAAGCGTAATAACTGAACCGAGTCTGTGATATCGGCATGGCCCAGAAAACAAAACAAGACAGCCATAAACATTGTGACCTAGTTTGTGGCTTTGGTTTTGGCTTTAACTCTTCTCGTCATTGTTGCTGGTGCTGCCAGCCGTGAGCAGCGTGCAAATGTGGGGTGTAAAACCGAGTGGGTAACGAAGCTGATGAATCGATAAGGTGCAGGGGAGGCAGCGCTGAATCGGGTGCAGAGCGAAGGAGGCAAACATTCCCGTTGTCCCTCTCGGTGGTGGCTCAGGAGATTTTAAGAACCACAACCTAAAAACCCCTTTTCTTTTGTTCCACAAATTGCACAAACAGGAAACCCATCATATAACTGCCTCCCCGCCACATTAAAGTGGTCGCCCCGATTTCGGCTCGGGCCGTTGTGTGATCTTGGCTTCGTGATCGAAGCAGATGTTCAGTTTGACACCATGGCATGGTTTCACTTCCGCTGTTATCTTGACATTTATAAAAAAAATAATACCGAGCCTCGACGTCAGGCTCCGAGGTGGTGGCTCAGTTTTCCACCTCTTACTTTAGTGAGCCGGACCCGGCCGCCGACGCTCCTTTGATCTTTGGTTATGTTAATGAGTCCGCTGGGATCGGCTGGAGGAGCAGCTGGATTTATCTGGACCCTTCAAAATTATACGTCCTTCGAATAAATTTCCGTCGCATTGTGCACCCGACCTACACACCGGTATTAATTAAATATAATAAATATTATTCAATTTTAATATTAATGTTAAATATAATAACATATGGGAGGTGGCTTAGTGATTGGCACGTTCTCCTCTCAGCGCTGGGGAGTCCCAGTTGGAATCGCAATCTGGGTGGAGTCTCCATGTTCTCCCCGTGGTTTCCTCCGGGTTCTCCAGTTTCCTCCCACAGTCCAAAAACATGGATCAAGGTCAATTGAATTCTCAAAATCGCCCCATATAGAGTGTGTCTGTGTGAGTGAGTGTGTGCCCAGCGATAGACTGGCACCTCTGGCCAGCGCCCGAAACGTTCTACCCTGGATGGGCGTGGGGAACCCCCCCGTGACCCTAATGGAGGATAAAGCGGAATATAATAAATGGATGGATGGATGGAACGTATAAGGGGTTTGTCTAAGGACCAGAGATGGACATTAGATCATTTAAGAGACCATTAAAGCAACACAAAATTACCCCCCCCCCGTGTTCCTCTCGCCCCGTGAGCCCGGACTCCAATCGCCATCGGTTTTCATTCCCACTCTCCATGACATTGTCATCACTATCCGCCTGGCCCACTGCCCTACTTATTGGTCAAAAGTGGGAGCGAGAGCACAAGACAGATGAGCGGAAAGGAGGCGATGGGGTGGGAGCGGGGAAATGAGAGTGAGGGGGTGCCGCACGCCACTATTTTTAGCCTCGCCGACTGAGACGAGTGGAATCGAGCGGAGGAAATGAAGCAGGTGCTTTTTGAACGCTGATTTGAGGAGAATCCATCAAAGCCCTGATTTTAAAGCCAGTTTTGATCTCAGTCAGAATCACAGACGGCTGAACGGGGGGGGGGGGGGGGGGGGTGAAATAAGGTCAAGGAGTGAATATAAACGAATGAGCCAGTGAAACTCAATCCAAATTAATAAGAGTAAATACTGATGGTTTCTTCCTTGTCTTTAATGAGTTCTTCGTCGTTGACGTTAATATTATTATTTTTTTGTCTCGCCTCCAGCTGTGCGCTTCGGCCGCATCCCTAAGCGCGAGAAGCAGAGGCTTCTGGATGAAATGCAGAGCTACATGAACAGCCTGAACGAGTCTGCCGGCGTGAACATGGTCTCCTCCCCGACGGCCGAACCCCCTGCCAGCCCCGAAGAAATTCATCCCAAAGACGCCATCGGGTCCATGACCCAGGCGTACCAGGAGATCTTCCCGAGCGCCCCTGACCGCCTGACCAAGAGGGCGCCTGGCGTCAACACCTGCAGCGGTGCGCCGATATCTTTTCAGAGCCCCATTCCTCAGGAGAGCGGCTTCCCTCACGCCAGCCCCCCTGCAGCGTACCACTCCGGTGCTTCTGTGGGCTACACGCTGCCCGGCCACTGCCCTCGGCGACAGGCGCACAGCGACAACAAATGCCCCATAACCTCAGCGAATAACGGCTGTTACAAAAGCCCCACTGAAACTAATCAAAGCCCATGCCCATCGGCGGCTAATCCCTCTCCGCAGACCAATTACGGCGGCGGCTACCCGGCCGGGGAGGTGCGAGCGCCGGCTTCGTGTCCGTGGAAGTTGGCGGCAGGCTCCAAAGTGCTGGTGAGTAGTGATCGGAGGCGTCAGCGGTGATGAATTAAGTTTAGCGCACTGCAGTGAAACTGCCCCACGCTAGAGAAAACGAGGGCAAAAGTAACGGTGCAGCCACCGGGGGGGCGTATAGACGACTTCGCCGACAAAGTTTCAAGAGACATAAAGAATTTATTACGAGCAATTATGATTATTTTTGACGTGGTGACACTGAGGCGACACTTTAAACTGTCCTGCTGCACTGCTGGGTCTGATCCAAACATCCCATAATAACCAGCCTTGCGACCTGAAGGTCCCCGGTTTGATTCCCGGTCACATCAAGTACTCTGGCTGTAGTGCCCTTGGGCAAGGCACCGAACCCCAATTGCTCCCTGGGTGCCGTGTACAGGGCTGCCCATCACTCATCACTTCACTCAGTGTGTGTGTGTGTGTGTGTGTGTGTGTGTGTGTGTGTGTGTGTGTGTGTGTGTGTCTCACTGGGATAAATGTAGAGGACACACTAAACAAAAATAGGTCACTTTTTCGCAGAAACACGCCACCGTCAGGTCACTTTCACTGCAGTTCGAAGCATTATGCACCACATAAGCACCCAACACCTGCGTTGTGGTTCTCGAAACTAAAGAACAGATTAAAGGGACTAATAAAGTCTGAGGAACTACAGTCTGTAATTGTGGAACTGCAGAGTCCGTCTTTCTGGGTTAATGGCGGTAATAAAATGCAGAACGGAGAACCAAAAAGCACAAAAATAACGTTCCTCTCTCGTGTTTTCGTCTCTCCTCAGGCGTGCCCTCTGAACGCGTGTCCAGTTTCGGCCCCCGGGGTCTCGAGCCAGCAGGTGTGGGACAGTTTCTCACAGTGTTTCACCCCCGCTGTGCGGGAGGTGGTGGAGTTCGCCAAGGGAATCCCGGGCTTCCAGGAACTGTGCCAACACGACCAGATCATGTTGCTGAAAGCCGGAACGTTCCAGGTACGGACTCCTCTTTCTAGCAACGGTTACATCCACAGCTGCCGTCTTCAGCGCCATAATGGTCTGAATGTTTCATTAAAGGTGCTGATGGTGAGGTTCTGCTCCCTTTTTAACCCGATGGAGCGGACCGTGACGTTCCTGAACGGACAGGCCTACCCTCTGGCCACGCTCCGGTCTCTGGGAATGGGCTCGCTGCTGGATTCCATGTTCGACTTCTGCGAGAAGCTGGCCTCGCTCAACCTGGAGTCCGACGAGATGGCGCTGTTCATGGCCGTGGTGCTGGTCTCGGCAGGTAAGCCGCGGATCCGATCGCTTCCCGCTCGGACGTTGCGTGCGTTCCACGGGTCTGACAGTGTTCTGCGCTCCTTCCCTAGATCGGACCGGTGTTTCGGACATGGCCGCTGTGGAGGAGCTGCAGGAGAACCTGATCCGAGCGCTGCGGGCCCTGGTGTACCGCCATCACCCCGACGACAGCACGCTGTTCCCCAAGTTGCTGCTGCGCCTACCCGACCTGCGCACCCTCAACAACCTGCACTCGGACAAGCTGCTCAACTTCCGCATCGACCCGTGAGCCGCCGGCAACACCGCAACGCCACCGCAACGCCACCGCAACGCCAACGCCGCCGTCGGCCACGCCAGCGAGAGCTACAAACCGTTCAGGAGGCTCTTCCTAAAGACATGTCCAAACCCGGGGGGACGTTGCGGCAGCTGTTTTGCCGCAGTGATTTCTTCACACAGAGACCAGGCTCGGTGGACAAGGACCGAGACAGGACCGGAGACGCTCTCTTTTTCCCGGACTTCCGACACTCCAAATGTTTCAGAGCTTTTCCAAGAAGCGCAACTTCTGAGATTCCCGTTCATATCGTTCCCAGCTCTCGTCTTCTTAAGAAACTTTTCCAAGACCAAAAACAAAAAAAAAAAAAAAAAAAAAGACTAAATAAAAACTCTGCGTCCACATCGTTATTCCGGCAAAGCCTGAGACACGGACCACTTATAGAATAGAGGACTAACGTACGGGGACGTTTTTAAAAGGCGTGTAAATAAGATATCATGTACAGAAGATACAGATTCTACTGACTTCCATCATATAGGACTCAAAGTTTATACACATATCCTCTTTTATTCTCAGATAATCTTCTATAAGACAAGTTCAAATGTATCTATAAGCTTTATTGGTAGTCTAACGAAAAGTATTGGAACACCGAAGTCGTGCGTCAAATTTGTAGTTCTTCTTAATGCCCATATTTGGAGATACTGATTCGCCCCATGGACGGTGCACACTAAGCACGGTGGCTTAGTGGATTTTTGGTGGATTTGTTTTCATGTTCTGCCACATGGGTTTCCTCCGGTTCCTCCCACATTGAATGCTCTAAATTGCCCCATATAGTGTGTGTGTGTGCCCAGCCATAGATTGACACCGTGTCCTGGATGCATCTGCCCAGTGTCTGAAAAGCTCTCCCCTGGATGGGTATGGTGACCCCCCCCCCCCAAACCCTAATAGGGGATTAAGCTACTGAATAAGATAATGAATGAATGGATTTGGCCCTCTAGGTGCTGTATAAACATCTTAATTAATAAAAAAAAATTAAAATTTAATTAATTAATAAAGGTGTCCTCGAGTCACAAAAACCCAGAGGTACGACCTGCGATGGAGGTGATTTTTTTTGCGGCTGAACATCCCGCTTAGGACACAAAGTGCCAGAAGGTGCCGACTACAAGACGATGTCACGACCTTGGTGTTCTATAGCAGATAAAGACAGCATCATTCGGTTCTGTGCACCAAGTGATTACGTTCCGCTTCTGATCTGTTCGGGAACGAAGCGCGTTTGTCTTTCGTTTCTCTCGATTGAGTGATCTTTAGTCTCGGGGGATGAAACCAGCAGTCTTTCTAAACTCAAGCATGCTTTGTACTCGATGATCTCTCTCTCCGTCTTGTGACCGCAGCTCGGCCGCGGGTACGCGCGGCTTTGGGTGATCGAGGGCCGACGCGGCGCAGATCAAAACAACACTTTCGTGGTCGTTCTGTGGGGGGGGGGGGGGGTTGGTGCCCCGTGGCGGCGTGTGGGTGTTTGTGGAAAAGACTCACCAGGTGTGCTGCCGCAGCTCCAGATCCGGTCACTCCAGCAGAGACCCCGTGCGGCCTTCGCTCTGCTTCAGGGCGCTCGTCCAGACGACACGGACACGACGCCGTGTGGAACCGTCTCCCGTCGGACAGACGGCCGTGGAAACGTCGAGATCTTCGGTTTTTTTTTTTGTTTGTTTTTTTTCCTCATGTACATTTTGTAAATTGTGTTCTTCTATAGAGAGATGATAAATATCAGATTATCTATCACGACGACGTGCAGTGTTCATTGTTCTGCCTAATTTTACACCATTTCATATTTGATTAATGAGTCTGACGGACTTGCAAACGTAATTATTCATAATGAGGCTGTTTATAAACCCAACATATAGAATACTCCACCTGCCAAACGTCCAGGCTGTGGTACGGTCTCTGACATCACATCTACATGGTGGGCGTCCAAGCAAATATGGACACAGAGGTTTAATAATTAATATAATATATACATACATACCTGTCCTGGGTGTATCTGCCCAGCTCCGAAAAGTTTCAAAATATGGGCATGGGGAACCCCCCGCGATAATATATATAAAGTTTTTTTTAATTTTGAATAATAATATATATATATATAATAAAAAAATATAATATATATATATAAAAAAAATTGGCGGCACGGTGGCTGGGTGGTTAGCACGTTCTGCCCTCAGCGCTAGGGATTCCCGGTTCGAATCCCCATCTGGGTGGAGTTTCCATGTTCTCCCCGTGGCGTGGGTTTCCTCCCTCCGGTGCGACCCTAGTCCAGAAAAATGGATCAGTTAATTGAATTCTCAAAATTGCCCCATATATATGTGTCTGTCTGATGAGTGTGTGCCCAGCGATGGATTGGCGCCCTGTCCTGGGTATATCTATATATATATAGATGTTCTCCCCTGGATGGGCATAATAACCCCACCGCGACCCTAATAGAGGATAAAGCGGGAGATAATGAATGAATGAATATAATAAACACCTCTATATCATGTTAAATGACTTTCTTCTAATTTAATTCTGCTTGTGAAGTACAAAATTTAGTAGAAAATGGGCAATTTATCCATAGAAAACAAAATTAATGAATTACCATCAATTAGTTAATTAATTGGTCATTTTTTAAAATTGATTCATGTGTTGTCATCGACGACGAACAACTGCAAAGTTTCATCTTCATCAGATAACAGGACGTGGGGTGAAAGAGCATTTGCAAACTTTTTGACAGACACAGACAAACGGATGAAGACAAAATAAGGGCGCTAATAATAATTTAAAAATTGCTGTAAAAAACTCCTTGTGAGGACCGAGCCTCAGTGAGCAAGCTCAGCCTCCCTGCTCACCGCAGTGTGATGTTAGTGCAGAAAATCCACCACTATCTGGTTAAAGGGAATACAGTCTGAGAATATTGAACTTCAACAGTATCCCAACATTTTGTGAATTAGTTCAGATAATCCAGCACCGAACCCTTAGTGGTTTAGCACGTTCTCCTCTCAGCACTAGGGATTCCCGGTTCGAATCCCCATCTGGCTGGAGTTTCCATGTCCTCCCCGTGTCCGCGTGGGTTTCCTCCCACAGTCCAAAAACATGGATCAAGTCAATTGAGTTCTCCAAATTGCCCCATATAGAGTGTGTCTGTGTGCGTGTCCGTGCGAGTGTGTGCCCAGCGATAGATTGGCGCCCTGTCCTGGGTGTATCTGCCCAGCGCCCGAAACGTTCTCCCCTGGATGGCATGGGGAACCCCCCCGCGACCCTAAAAGAGGATAAAGCGGAAGATAATGAATGAATGAATCCAGAACCGAACCCCCCAACCTTCAGATTGACAGCCCAACTCCCTAATCATTCAGCAGCCACACCCGCCACACCCACCACACCCACATCTACATACGTGGTTGATGATGAGGCTGAGGAACAAGGTGGTGCACTTTATAAAGTACAAACTGATGACATGTGGGGGTGTTGTTCTGTCAAGCTCAATTAAAAAAGTCTGATCATTCGATTAATGACATTTCAACCACATGACATTTCAGAGAAAAAAAATAGAGTAACTTCATCACCATTTTACGTTAGAGCAATGAAAACACTACATACCTGACTGACTGGTTGTGCGGTGGTGGTGTATTTAGCACAATTACAAAACGATGGGCTGCCAAAGAAGTGACAGGGGGGTATTTTATTAAAAGCCGTTAAATGATACGGCTCTACTTCATTCTTTAATCATGTGAGGAACGTTCCCCCGTCCCGACGGTGTTGGCACCAAAGTGAGTGTGCAGCGGGGAACCCGGGTATGTAAATGATTAGTCCTGCCTTCAGCCTCACATTTCTCTAACCTCGCATTAGCAGAGGGAAGGGAATGAACATTTTTTATTAAGTGCAGCTTCATTTTTTGGGGACTGGCTGTACCGAACGCCGCGTGCTTGCTGATTCGGTCATCTGTCACTGCAGCTTTAGTTCCACACCAGGTGTGATGTAGAACAGCCCCCCACTAGCACCCGGCCTAAAATAGCATCCCCCCCGTCTGCAGGGAGCTACGGTTCACCCTGAGCACTTCATCTTTACAGCGATTCACAATGTTTTAGGGAATGTTCCACAAACCAGGAGCTTCATTTGTTCCAGTGTCACATCAGTTACAGATGCAGCTTCACAAAGCCGTCATCGCACTGAGGGTCACAAGGTCACGGTCATCAAACACAAACTAGTGATACAGTTAAAGTACCCTTCCCTAAACTGAACCCTTCCCTAAACTGTTACCACAGACTTAGGAGTATACAGTTGTCTGCATTGCACAACAAAGTGCTGCTTCATTCATTCATTATCTTCCACTTTATCCTCTATTATATATATATATATATGTATATATATATTCATATTCATATATATATATGTTCATAGCTGTATATTTCATATTATAATATGTACATTACATCTGTATATTCCACTAGTCTGTACATCATAGCTGTATATTTCATATTTATAATCTGTATATTCACATCTGTATATTCCACTATTCTGTACATCATAGCTGTATATTTCATATTTATAATCTGTATATTCACATCTGTATATTCACATCTGTATATTCCACTAGTCTGTACATCATAGCTGTATATTTTATATTTATAATCTGTATATTCACATCTGTATATTCCACTAGTCTGTACATCATAGCTGTATATTTCATATTTAATATTATAATCTGTACATTCACATCTGTATATATTACTTACCACTTGTATATATTTATATATCTGCAAAAGCACTTCTGGATGGATGCAAACTGTATTTCGTTGTTCATATTGAGCAATGACAATAAAGTTGAATTCTATTCTATTCTATTCTATTAAGGTCGGGGGGGGGGGGGGGGGGGGGGGGGGGTTCCCATGCCCATCCAGGGGAAACGTCTCGGGCGCTGGGCAGATAGACCCAGGACAGGGCGCCAATCCATCGCTGGGCACACACTCACACACACACACACACACACACACACACACACTCTATATGGGGCATATATTTGGAGAACTCAATTGACCTTGATCCATGTTTCTTGGACTGTGGGAGGAAACCGGAGAACCCGGAGGAAACCCACGCGGACCGGGAATCCCTAGCGCTGAGAGGAGAACATGCTAAACCACTAAGCCATCGTGCCGCCCGGGTGCTGTTTGGTTTCATTAAATGAATGAACTCCATGTTTTAATCCCAGTTCTGTCCACAAACCTGAAAAGAAATGTGTTTGTTTTTTTTTTTTTAAAAATCATTATTAATCAATTTAACAAAAAATGTATTCTTGGATTCGCTATCTGGTTCACGAGGCCAGAATAAATCAGTGCATTGTGTTGGGACGCCACCTTGTGGTCATGGTTTTTAGTTTTGTGAAAACGACTGAACACAGTGGAGAATTGAATCAGACTTTTTGGATTTTATATGTATTTTAAAAAAATCTGTGATACAGAAAACAGCGACGATGACGTTCAATACCGATTAACAAAAAAGTACAACAGACTTTAACTTTACAGATGAACTTTAACACGATTACGATTACTAAAATCTTAAAAAATTGCTGCAACTTAGATGTTAAATCAGAGACAGTAGCTCGATTGTTGCTGCAGTGTTTGTTTTGGACATAATTTAAACCTATGAGGGCCTATCCCAGTTTAAAGGTCATTATTGGTTGATTCAGCAGCACAAAGTCAGTGTTAATGCAATTACTCATCCATCCATCCATTATCTTCCACTTTATCCTCTATTAGGGTCGCGGTGGGGTTCCCCATGCCCATCCAGGGGAGAACGTTTCAGGCGCTGGGCAGATAGACCCAGGACAGGGCGCCAATCCATCGCTGGGCACACACTCACTCACACAGACACACTCTATATGGGGCAATTTGAAGAACTCAATTGACTTGATCCATGTTTTTGAACTGTGGGAGGAAACCCACGCAGACACGGGGAGAACGTGGAAACTCCACCCAGATGGGGATTCGAACCGGGAATCCCCAGCGCTGAGAGGAGAACATGCTAAACCACTAAGCCACCGTGCCGCCCCCACAATTAACTCACTTATTCATTATCTCCCGCTTTACCCTCTATTAGGGTCGCGGTGGGGTTCCCCATGCCCATCCAGGGGAGAACGTTTCGGGCGCTGGGCAGATACACCCAGGACAGGGCGCCAATCCATCGCTGGGCACACACTCACTCACACAGACACTCTCTATATGGGGCAATTTGAAGAACTCAATTGACTTGATCCATGTTTTTTGGACTGTGGGAGGAAACCGGAGAACCCGGAGGAAACCCACACGGACACGGGGGGGGGGGGGGGGGGGGGAGAGAGACCGTGCAAACTCCACCCAGATTTGCGATTCGAACCTGGACCGGAACGTGCTAACCGCCAAGCCACCGTGCCGCCCAAACGCATGACGTCAGTTCTTTTAAAAACAAATCAAACACATTTTGTGCCGCTCACCTGTGACGTTCCCGGTTCGTTACGTCACTCCGCGTGACGTCGCAACCCGGAAACTAGAAGTGGGCACAGAAGCGTGAGCGTGAATGGCGCCGCCGCGCGTCATCTTCACTTTAATGACTTCAGAGACGAACAGATGATTAAAGTCAGCACGCGCTCCGGCGGCGACATCAAAGGGACGCGAGACGCCGGGAGAACGCGGTTCAAAGCGTAAGCCGCGAGTTTACAGTTACTGCCCTGCACGCTTGTTTACTGAGCGAGCGCCGCGTTCTCATCCGCTGTGCGCCGATCGCCGAGTGGACTACTTAGGGCGCGACATTACACTCATTACGCGGTGAGGGCGCTAGGGAGTCGTTCGGCGTTTGGGACACAGCCCGTTTGCTTTCCATTGCCACAGCGTTACACGCAGCGTTCACTTCACCTGCGATTCTGTTCGTTACGATGTGTTCACAGTGTTTACGTCATCACGAATAAAAGGTTCACATTTAAAGCTTTGCTTATTGTTCAAATAAAATAAAAAAAAAAGTCTGATTTACATTTAATACTTGAAGTTAGCGTCTGAAAAGTGACGTGAATTGACGGCGTTTTAGGCCAAATTGTTTTCCATTAAAGTAATTAGATGTTTTTATCTTTTAGGAAATACTACGCAACACTATAAATAAATTTAAATTAAAGTATTCAGGTGTGTTACGGGCGGCGCGGTGGCTTAGTGGTTTAGCACGTTCTCCTCTCAGCGCTAGGGATTCCCGGTTCGAATCCCCATCTGGGTGGAGTTTCCATGTTCTCCCCGTGTCCGCGTGGGTTTCCCCCGGGTTCTCCGGTTTCCTCCCACAGTCCAAAAACATGGATCAATTCAAGTGAGTTCTCCAAATTGCCCCATATAGAGTGTGTCTGTGTGAGTGAGTGTGTGCGCAGCAATGGATTGGTGCCCTGTCCTGGGTCTATCTGCCCAGCGCCTGAGACGTTCTCCCCTGGATGGGCATGGGGAACCCCCCCGCGACCCTAATAGAGGATAAAGCGGGAGATAATGAAAGAATATTCTTCTGTTCCAAAAGGAAAATTGATTCTTAACAACCATCTACCAAAAATTATTATTAATTAATTACTAACAAGGGCGGCACGGTGGCTTAGTGGTTAGCATGTTCTCCTCTCAGCGCTAGGGATTCCCGGTTCGAATCCCCATCTGGGTGGAGTTTCCATGTTCTCCCCGTGTCTGCGTGGGTTTCCTCCGGGTTCTCCGGTTTCCTCCCACAGTCCAAAAACGTGGATCAAGTCAATTGAATTCTCAAAAATTGCCCCATATAGAGTGTGTCTGTGTGAGTGAGTGTGTGCCCAGCGATGGATTGGTGCCCTGTCCTGGGTCTATCTGCCCAGCGCCCGAGACGTTCTCCCCTGGATGGGCATGGGGAACCCCACCGTGACCCTAATAGAGGATAAAGCGAAAGATAATGAATGAATGAATAATTACTAACAATTTGCATGGTGAGCAGCACAGTGGCTTTGCATGTTCTCCAGGTTCGAATCCCAATCTGGGTGGAGTTTGCATGTTCTCCCCGTGTCCCTGTGCGTTTCATCCGGGTTCTCCGGTTTTCCTCCCACAGTCCAAAAATCATGGATTGAAGGTGAATTGAATGCTCTAAATTACCCCATATAGTAATGTGTGTGTGTGTGTGTGTGTGTGTACCTGCCCAGCGCCCGAAACGTTCTCCCCTGGATGGGCACGGGGAACCCTAATAGAGGATTAAGCGGAAGATAATGAATGATTTTGCACGTTGACTTTTCCATGTTGTTTTAAAGACATTACATTTCTAACAGCTCGCTTTGTCTCGTTTACAGCCGCAGCCTCGTTTACGATGGACTGAAGACTAACGAGCGATACAGGACGTACAGGACGTACCCTCCACGCGGTCCGCCATGTTCGTGACGGCGTATTTTGCGTTTGTGGTTCTGCTGCTGCTGTGTGTGGGTCTGGAACTGACCGCGCGTCGCATCACAGCTCAGCAACCCGCTCAGGCCGCCGTGGCCAACCCGGCGTTCGTGGGCTTCCAGAAGTTGTTCCTGAAAACCTACCTGCTCGCGCTGTGGGCCGACTGGCTGCAGGGCCCCTATCTGTACAAGCTCTACCAGCATTACAGCTTCCTGGAGTCCCAGATCGCCATCCTGTACGTGTGCGGCCTGGCGTCGTGCGTGCTGTTTGCGCCGGTGTCGGGCTGGCTGACGCAGACGCTGGGCCGGCGGGCGACCTGCCTGCTGTTCTGTCTCTCTTACGCGGTGTGCTGCGTCACGAAACTGTCGCGGGACTACTTCGTGCTCATCGTGGGCCGCGTCCTCGGCGGCCTCTCCACGTCACTGCTCGCCACGGCCTTCGAGGCCTGGTACGTGCACCGCCACGTCAACGTACACGACTTCCCCAAAGAGTGGATCCCCGTGACCTTCGCCAAAGCGGCGGACTGGAACCACGCCCTGGCCGTGGCCGCCGGACTGGTGGCCAACACGTTCGCCGAATGGATGGATCTCGGACCCGTGGCGCCGTTCCTGCTCGCCATCCCGAGTCTGGCCGCGTGTGGTTGGATGGTCTTAACCGAATGGGGGGATGAAGAAAAGGTGGAACCCAGCAACCAGAAGGACAGAAGTGGGGGTCTTCTCGCTCCATCCGGCACCCCTCAGGCCCGCTTTCGGAGGAGCTGCCTGGAAGCCGTGCGCTTTCTGCTCTCGGAACGGCGCGTGGTGCTCCTGGGCAGCGTTCAGGCGCTCTTCGAGAGCGTCCTGTTCGTCTTCGTGTTTCTCTGGACCCCCGTGCTGGAGCCCCACGGCCCGCCCCTCGGCATCGTCTTCTCCTGCCTCATGGCGGCCAGCATGGCCGGCTCCACGCTCTTCCGGCTGGCCACGTCGGCCCGCTACCGACTGCAGCCCGCTCACCTGCTGGGCTTAGCCACGCTGCTCGCCTTCTTCTCGTTTTTCATGCTGACGTTCTCCACTGTCCCGGGGCAGCCCAAGCCCATCGAATCGTTCCTGGCCTTCCTGCTGCTGGAGCTGGCCTGTGGCTTCTACTTCCCCGCTGTGAGCTTCCTTCAAGGCCGGGTGATCCCCGTCGAGCGGCGGGCCGCCGTCCTGGCCTGCTTCCGCCTGCCGCTGCATCTCCTGGCGTGCCTGGCCCTGTTGGCGCTCCACGGCGAGGTCTCGGGGGCCGGGGCGGGTGAGGCGGGCAGCGGCACCAGGCACATGTTCGCCGGGTGCGCTGGAATGATGCTGGCTGCCCTGCTTGCCGCCGTCAGCTTTTTCACCTTGGGGAAGAACGATGCGGATCTGCGACTCGACGGAAGTAAAGGAGACGGCGAGATTTAAGGGTTAGTCAGAAGTCGGTCAAAATGCCCCCATCGTGAGGCGTACAATACGGCCAAACGTGTTTCGTCAACAGTTTCAAGGGATCAGCAGCGCGTCAGGTCCATATCAAGTGAGACAATCTGTTCAGCTGGGTTTGGGTCCAACACTGTCCGTTCTTGTTCTTGAATTGTTAGTATTCAATTCTTATAATTCTTTACGTATAAGGCACTGGGTGGAGGACGCTCCAAAGGAATGTACATGATTTTGGAACTGCATTTTTAGTTTGCAACCCCATTGTGTGTGACAGACCGCTGTTCACATACTTTTGGCTGTATTTTCTTCTTGTGCAGGACAAACCTGCACACCATCAACATAATAAAGAGGATCGAACCTGCCAAAGAGGGGGTTCATTTAAAGAGCTTTTGCCTTTCATAAGTATGAAGTCAACAAAAGTGTACAGTTATGCACACACACCTTAAAAATCACATATATATATATATATATATATATATATATATAGTGTGTGTGTGTATATATATATATATATATATATGTGTTATATATATAAATGTATATATATGTGTGTATATATATAAATTATATATATATATAAATAATATATATATATAAAAAAATATAAATAATAATATGTATTTAAAAAATAATATATATAATTTATATATACAGTATATACACACAAAATGTAGGACATTTCTTTAACCTGATGCTATTAAATTGATCAAGAATCAATATCTTTATTATGATACTGATTATGATCGTTTTATCCGATCCGTGGTTCCGTTCGGCGCTTTGTTCCTACAGCAGTCGGTTTAAAAAACATTTCGAGCGCTACATGTTATTTCACCTGAACATTTTTACATCATGACGCTCCTTCGGTACCCTGAGAACACAAAGAGTTCTAAACCAAATGTTACAGAAAATATCCAATAAAAATGTTTAACTTTTGTCGCCTTTCAGTGATCCGTTAATTTGTCGGAGATATAAAAGTGTGTCTGGATTTGTTTATAAAGAGACATAAGAGCAGCGCACTGAACTAATGCCGTAGATTAAGACATTACTTTATTATTTCATTTCTCCACCTCAGTGACACTGCTGGGATAGGACTAACGCACCCACCAAATAATCCCTGCTCTCTGGTGGTACTACTGGTGTTCTGAGCATTAGAACAGAGTACACAGTATGTCCTGTAGAACACAAACAGATGGACTACAGTCTGGAACTGTAGAACTACAACGTCCATCTTTACAGAACATGGACAGTAAGCCGAGCAGAAATGGGGCGTGTCCAAACTTTTGCCAGTTTACTGTATAAGTATAAAGTCTCAAGATATGTTTTTTAACTAGATTAATTTAGTTCCCACTAAAGGTTTGAAGGTTTTAACAGAAACGAGTCTACAACGCTTTCTGTTCGATATTATCGTTTATTGTAACTGATGGCAGCTGAACAAATTATGGCTTTATGAAGAAACATTGTAAAAAGCACCATAAAGGCAAATCTCGTAAGTATAAAAATAAAAGAAATGATAACACATCTCTTGTGAATTGTGTTTGCCACAGTAACTTTAAATATTCTCCCGTTTTAGAAGGTTCTCCTTAAAAAAAGAGACCCAGGTCGTCAGCAGTCGCAGGTTTTTCTTGATTTGCAGCGGAAATCGTCTCGATGGAATTGGAGTGACGTGTTCATGGCTCTTGAAATGGTTTGTATGACATTGTGATTTTCATTTTATTTTAATCCTCTTGGCTTATACGAGATATCGGCGTGAGTGGCGGCTACGTGATTAGAGCTACTCATCGTGAGGGTGAGATACTTGAGTGTGACCTCCCCCGAACACTCGGCTCCAAATGCCTCGTTACTCTAAAGTAATTTGCGCTTGATTAGAAGGGAAACGGCGACTGATTGAACCCTGAATTAATGTCAATATGGATTAAGCCATTTTTAAACTGATATATTTTGGCAAATGAAGAATCACAGGATCCGATTCAGACCTTATTCTAATTTTCAGGATTATTTTAACACATTAAACATTTTTCACATGACTTCATGCATTTACATTTAGTTGTTTTTTTTTCTAATGTTGATTTAATATAATTCTCACACTGTTAATGTTTCTTTTATTTTATTTAATTTAATTCTATTATTCTAGAGCAAATTTGGGTAGATCATGATCCTGGGGTCACACCTGGCTTTTTGCTTTCTGTCCGATGTCAATGAGAAATCTAATGTAAATATAATCTAATGTTTTTTTAACACAAGCACACACACGTCAATTGTAAAAATAGACGTTGTCTTTAAAATAAAAGTGTGCGGTATTATTGTGCAGAATGTGTTCGCTGTACGTCACACACACACACCGTACGACCGCACTGCATTCGTTTTAAATTTTTAAATTACACTCAGCCTGTTAGTTGCTCATGTGCCCCCCCCCCCCAGATAATTTGTCAGCCCTAATCTACAATTATTCATTCATTCATTCATTATCTCCCGCTTTATCCTCTATTAGGGTCGCAGTAGGGGTTCCCCATGCCCATCCAGGGGAGAACGTCTCGGGCGCTGGACAGATAGACCCAGGACAGGGCGCCAATCCATCGCTGGGTACACACTCACACAGACACACTCTATATGGGGCAATTTTGAGAATTCAATTGACATGATCCATGTTTTTGGACTGTGGGAAGAAACCGGAGAACCCGGAGGAAACCCACGCGGACACGGGGAGAACATGGAAATTCGAACCGGGAACCCCTAGCGCTGAGAGGCGAACGTGCTAACCACTAAGCCACCGTGCCGCCTAATCTACAATTACATTTAGATAATCTCAAAGCGTTTACATCGGGAGAAAAAACACAAAACCGATTAAATGAAATGAAAAAAAAAAAAAAAACAAATGAAAATTAATGCAACTGCGGTGTACAGAACTTTCATGCCCCCTCTGGTAACGAGGCGTTATTGCAAGATTAGCAAACCAATGATTGACTTGCTTTTTAAACCCAGGTGCACGCAGGCTGCATTCTCACTGCCATGCTGAAGTGACCCGGATTTTCTCAGATCTGATACAAATCACTTTTAAATGTCCAAAGTCCATTTCGTGTCTGATTTGTGGCCATGCGATTTGAACGAGGACGGTCAGATCGCCATTCGTAAGACCTAAGCACATGCTCTCCCAATTTATAAGTGGTGAGTTATTTGGGGTGCGGTCGTGAGCGCGGGGAGGTGAGCAAAACCAGAAAATATATTAAATTAATTCAGAATTTGGCAAAAATTTTAGTTCAGAGGGCTTTTAAATCGGCTCAATAATGGTAAGAATGAAGAGCAGCCACGGCAGAGACCCTGATACGCTGATCCATTCATATTACAAAATATTAGTTCCGTGTAGAAGCTGAATATATGCCAAAATGACTTTGCATTGGATTAAGATACGGCAGAATAAACGTGACCACAATCCGTTTCTGAACCTAAAACATTCTTATTAGCGACGTCACCGCTTCTTTATCTGATACCTGATGGAGGCAAACGTCTGAGGAACAAGGTCTGTGAGCTAAGCCAGAGGACTGATGTAAACCTGTGATGTCTGATGTGACTGAATGTGAACCGTGATGTGAGAGGTTATGAGACACAATGACCCTTTTTTCCCCCACTTAAAATCACCCGGATGCCCCGAAAATGGTATCTCCCGTCACCCATCATGCCAATGCTAATGCTGGTGAGTTACATTCTACTGAAGCGAACCCCCTAACGTGTCTACGCGCCGTCCGTGAATGTGCTGCGACTTACGCTGAGTGAGGAAATGGTACTTTTGGCAGTATCAGGCTGCAGCATAAAATAAACGAGTGTCTCCATTATTTTCAGGGTCTGAAAGGAAATCAAAGGAAATCAACAGCAGGTTTAAAAAAATTAAAAAACGGGCAAAAAGGTGAATGCCGGAAGGACGAGACCCTTTGGATGAGTGTGTTTCTCTGAAGCGACTTTCCTGTAGTCGGCTGAAATGAAAGGTAAATGAAAGTCTCGAAAAAAAGAGGCAATCGAGTTAAACCTGGGGCGTCGGATATCTCAAAGAATCAAATGAAGGCGTCGATCGTAAGAGAACTTATTGTTTCGGACGAATTCCTTGTGATGGAATGTTCGTATTTAATTCATTCACTCGGATAATAGGGTTTTCTCGGCACAGCGTCATCTTTTCGGCTGTGGCCGAACGTCTGGTACAGAAACGTTGCAGCCTCACACCGATACACCGGGACAGAACACGACAGGGGAGCGTTCACTACATGTACTTCTTTTTTAAAAACCAATAAGCAAAATAGCCCATCCCACCTAAGGAGCCCATTAAGAAGGAGGCCCCGAAAAAGGAAGGCGGCTTCTTTTTTACCATTCGGAATGCGTTGGGTAGAACCGCGGACAGAAGGGTGGTGTGGATATCTCCCAACACCTTGCGGAATGCGTAGCGCCTCTGGATGCGCTCGAAAAAGGACTGGAGGTTGGGCCGGCTCCCGTCCTCCCAGTACTTCTTTGAGAGTCCCAAGAACTTGAGTCGGTGCAACGTGGCACCCAGGCATACATCAGCGATGGTGAAGTCAGGTCCGCATAGCCAAGACTCACCTGAGAGAGGCCAAGGGACAGGTCAGGGTTCTGAATTATTAAAGTTGGTACGATTTATAAACAGCATTCAAAAGTTTGGAAGCAAATACAGAGTCTGATGGTTCAATAAAATCTTACACTTTATCCTCCACTAGGGTGGGGGGGGTTACGGGAGCTGGGCAGATAGAACCATGACAGGATGCCAATATATTGCTGGGCACACAGACAGACACACACCATATAGGGGCAATTTAGAACAGCCAATTTACCTTGAATCCAAGTTTTTGGACTGTGGGAGGAAACCGGAGAACTACGACGCCACCATGCCACCCATTATTAGTTAATTTGTTATTTTATACATCTTTTGGGTGTAGAAGCTAAGGTTTTGGGCTTTGATTGTTAAGTTTCAAACCCAAATGCTGCCAAAAGTCACCAATGTGGGCCCTTGAGTGAGGCCCCTAAGCTTTATTGCTCCAGGATGGCTCCATCATGGCTGATCCTGTGCTCTGCCCCCAAACTGATACCTGCATCGGATAAAAGGTACCTTTATAACTATGATGCCTGTGACTGAGGCAACATCCTCTACGGTTTGTTGGTAAATATATATACAGTGTATATTTACAAGGCGGCACGGTGGCTTAGTGGTTTGGCATGTTCTCCTCTCAGCTCTAGGGATTCCCGGTTCGAATCCCCATCTGGGTGGAGTTTCCATGTCCTCCCCGTGTCCGCGTGGGTTTTCTCCGGGTTCTCCGGTTTCCTCCCACAGTCCAAAAACATGGATCAAGTCAATTGAATTCTCCAAATTGCCCCATATAGAGTGTGTGTGTCTGTGTGAGTGAGTGTGTGCCCAGTGATGGATTGGCACCCTGTCCTGGGTCTATCTGCCCAGCGCCCGAGACGTTCTCCCCTGGATGGGCATGGGGAACCCCACCGCGACCCTAATAGAGGATAAAGCGGGAGATAATGAATGAATACATATTTACAATTAAAAATGTACATTCGTGTGCTACAAGGTTTTAATCTAATTCCCTCAAAGGAACGTTAATTAATTTTAAATTAATTTATTTAAAAAAAAATAATTTTAATTATTTTATTTATAATTATTTCTTTTTTTTTCTAATGTAATATCCATCCATCCATCCATTATCTCCCGCTTTATCCTCTATTAGGGTCGCGGTGGGGTTCCCCATGCCCATCCAGGGGAGAACGTTTTGGGCACTGGGCACTCACTCACACAGACACACTCTATATGGGGCAATTTGGAGAACTCAATTGACTTTATCCATGTTTTTGGACTGTGGGAGGAAACCGGAGAACCCGGAGGAAACCCACGCAGACACGGGGAGAACATGGAAACTCCACCCAGATAGGGATTCGAACCGGGAATCCCTAGCGCTGAGAGGCGAACGTGCCAAACCACTAAACCACTGTGCCGCCCCTAATGTAATATTACAATTTTCATTCATTCATTCATTATCTCCCGCTTTATCCTCTATTAGGGTCGCGGTGGGGTTCCCCATGCCCATCCAGGGGAGAACATCTCAGGCGCTGGGCAGATAGACCCAGGACAGGGCATCAATCCATCGCTGGGCACACACTCACGCACACATACACACTCTATATGGGGCAATTTTTTTTGAGAATTCAATTGACTTGATCCATGTTTTTGGACTGTGGGAGGAAACCGGAGAACCCGGAGGAAACCCACGCAGACACGGGGAGAACATGGAAACTCCACCCAGATGGGGATTCGAACCGGGAATCCCTAGCGCTGAGAGGCGAACGTGCTAACCACTAAGCCACCGTGCCGCCCACAATATTACAATTTAAAAATATGAAATTCTACTTGTGTAAACTGGGCCCATGAAACGCATTTTCGTTTACATTTCGTGCACCACATCTTATGTAAATGACAATGACTGCAAACTGTACCCCGGACTCCTGCTGAACTCCATCAACTTCCGTCATTCTAAATGAGACGCTGTTTAAAGTTGAACTTGCCTTGATATTCCAGTTTCCTTTTCTCAAGCTCTGCCTCGATTTGATCGAGTAGCATCGTCAGCTCAGACAGGATCTTCTTCAGGTAGTTCACGTTGTCATGATCCAGGATCTTTGCCTAAATGAAACAGGACAGATCTGTGAGAAGCTCACACCGTTTCCCATCAACACTCTGATCGAACTTACGAACGGAAACAGAACGGACAGTTTAAAACGCTAATACTGCATGCAGCGATGATTAGGGATGACACGATTAATCACGATTGAAAATGTTACGATTAATTATAAGAGCGCCTCGACATTCTCATGACGACATTCATAGGAAAAATTTGTATCAAGTCTTTAGCAGATATACAGGCGGCTTAGTGGTTTAGCACGTTCTCCTCTCAGCGCTAGGGATTCCCGGTTCGAATCCCCATCTGGGTGGAGTTTCCATGTTCTCCCCGTGTCCGCGTGGGTTTCCTCCGGGTTCTCCAATTTACATTACATTACATTTAGTCATTTAGCAGAGGCTTTTATCCAAAGCGACTTACAAATAAGAACATTACAAGTCAGAAGTTATGAAGAAAACCAACTATACTGTAAATTCATCAAACCTTTGATGCTGCGCACCCCCCCCCCCCTTTTTTTGGTTTTTCTTTTTGGTTTCCTCCCACAGTCCAAAAAAACATGGATCAAGTCAATTGAGTTCTCCAAATTGCCCCCTATAGAGTGCGTTTGTGTGAGTGAGTGTGTGCCCAGCGATAGATTGGCGCCCTGTCCTGGGTGTGTCTGCCCAGCCCCCGAAACGTTCTCCCCTGGATGGGCATGGGGAACCCCCCCCCCCCACGACCCTAGTAGAGGATAAAAGTGGAAGATAATGAATGAATGAATGAATGAATGAATGTTTACTTTGTCATTATAGAAACAACTCAGTTTTCACAACCCAACAATCAGGTCAGGTCTCTCCAAAGATAAGTGAAGTTGTAGTATTAGCGCCCCCTACTGAATCAACAATGCACTGACAATTATCAGAGGATGGGAGTTTTAAATGTGGCCAAATCCAGCCTTGATGAGGACTACAGAATGAATCCTGATTCACTGATTCAACAGTGATTTGTTTTTGTAATGATTGATAGTTATTTTCTCTCACCATAAGCTTTTTCTGTTTAGAAAGATACGGTTCTGTCAGCTGAGGCTCCTCGTGGTCCAGCTTCATCAGCTCCGTCGCTGCGTTTGCTAAGTGTCCTAAAAGAAACCATCATACCATTTAACGATCCGATCCCATTGAGAAGTTATTTTTCATATTTACACCACACTGATGTAGATGTGACACCTTCAAATTATACCAGGAGGAGCTTTTGAGACATCCCATTTTAATCTGAGAGTTTTACTTACTACGTATCTCAGCAGTGGCGTACTTTGGGATCATGGAGTCGGTGGTGAGTTCAGGGTGGAGTATGCATCCATGCGTGTAGGCATCCATGGGCAGGCCATCCAGGAGCTCTCGGTACTGTTGCACCCGAGCACGCATGGGGGTGCCGTCATCTGGAATGAGCTGTGCTATTGTATCTGTAACCACACAGACACGGGTTGTATCATTTCAGCTCGATTGTGGAGGAATGTTATGAAAATGTTCAGTCCGTTATGTATCCATTCAATTTTACACTTTGAGCTCATGGCCCCGGGGGCCACAATCGGCCCTTTCACTGTCCCAGGTCATAGTTGAGGTGAATGGGAAGGTATCGTAAAGCAGGGTGCCATGAAAAAGGAGCCCACCTCATATAGCCAGGCACAGAAAGACTGAAACCGCCACTGGAAAGGCTTAAAGGAATTAAGGTTGTGATTTTACTAGGGCTGTATTCATCCAAAGATTTTCATAGTCGAATCTGATTCGTCAGATTTTCCCTATAGTCGACTGATAGTCGAATCAGTTGAAATTTCACCACAAGATGGCGCTAAGGGCGTAGTTTTTAAAAAAGTTTTTTATTTTAGTTTCTATAAGTTTTTTATATATTTTACTTGTTTTTCTAACAAAAGAAACCCTTTTTTTTTTTTTTTTTTTTTTTTTTTTTCTAGAAATTAGGATGATTTTATTTGACAAAAGGCTATATATATATATATATAACGAAAACAAAGACATTTCATGTCAAAACTAATGCTTAGCAGCAGCCATGGGCGCCCCATGTGGTCAAAATGGTACATTCGACTATGAGGTTCATAGTCGACTACGGTTCTCCGAATCGAATCGTCGAATCAGCGAATATTGCAGCTCAACCCTAGATTTTACACCCGAGGCGACACGAGGAAACGGATGATTGGCCGAGGGGTGGAAGAGGACTGACCTCCTCCAATTGAAATTTACTGCTGGTTATAGAGGCAAGGGGGCAACTTTTCCGTGGGCCACCCTGCATAAAAACAAATTCAAAAGTTCTGTATGTTTATCGTACTTTATTTTCCAACACACACACAGCCATGTAAATAAATCACAACGGCCCCCGGGTGCTTGTTTGGCCCCTGGAGTAAACGCACGGCCCTTGTCTGCAGGAGGATGCGGGGCGGGCATCACAGAGACACCTGTGGAAGGTCGTTACCTTTAACGACTCCTTTAAGCAAACCAGTTGCTATGATACAGATATCCATCTGTGAGGAGTCATTACCGTCAGGTTTTTAAAAAGCCCCGACTCGGTGTGAAAGTGATGGCACCGTGTTTCCTTCGTCTCAACACGAGTGCGGCGCACAGATAAAGACGTCTCGCTAGATAAAGCTGCAACCTGAAGGGGAGAGAGTGTACCAGCATGCCAGCCTGTCCGCACCGTCCCTATCATTTAGAAAGCCTGCATGGCCAGGCTCCAGTTTGCTGACTAATCTGTCCCCGTCCTGCACCTGCTGGAGAGCACGTTCCCTCGGCCCTGTTCTCCAGGTTTCTGTAGTCACGAGTCGTAAAAAAAACAAAAAACAAAAGACACCCTCACCGAGCACTTCATTAGGAACAGGGGATGAGACGGTTACAGATTTTAATGATTATTATTATTACGATAATGCAGCAATAATTAACTTAACTTTTCATTCATTCATTATCTTCCGCTTTATCCTCTATTAGGGTCGCGGTGGGGTTCCCCATGCCCATCCAGGGGAGAACGTCTCGGGCGCTGGGCAGATACACCCAGGACAGGGCGCCAATCCATCGCTGGGCACACACTCACGCACGCATACACACTCTATATGGGGCAATTTGGAGAACTCAATTGACTTGATCCATGTTTTTGAACTGTAGGAGGAACCCGGAGAACCCGGAGGAAACCCACGCAGACACGGGGAGAACATGGAAACTCCACCCAGATGGGAATTCGAACCGGGAATCCCTAGCGCTGAGAGGAGAACATGCCAATAAACACCAAAACGTGCCAGTAGTCACAGAAACAATGCACGGTTTCTTCTGTTTGTTATTATTAAATCTAATCTCTGTTAATGAAAATAGAAGACGCAGGGCTTTTGCTGAATTTCAACACAGAATATTATTTACAACTTTTGTGGCAATTAAAGTAATTTTTTTTTTTTTTTTATCTGTGTCCATTAAAGTACATATTTATGTCCGAGTTGCAAGTTGGAAGTACATGACGATGTCAAGGCGCTCTTACGATTAATTATTAGTAACATTTTTAATTGTGATTAAATGCAATCAATCAATCGTCCCATCCCTAGTAACGTCTCCTTAAGATGAATTATTTATTATTATTCGAGTTACTGTAACCCTCCACCACCTGAAACCATCCATCCATTATCTTCCGCTAAACCCTAAACCAGGGTCACAAGGGGGTTCCCCGTGCCCATCCACGGGAGAGCATTACCCAGGACAGGACGCCAATCCATTGCTGGGCACACATTTAGTCACTCACACATACACACATATAGGGGCAATTTCCAGCAGCCAATTCACCTTAAGTCCATGTTTTTGGACTGTGGGAGGAAATCGGAGAACCCGGAGGAAACACAAGTGGACACGGGGAGAACATGGAAACTCCACCCAGATTGGGATTCAAGAGGTGGACATGCGAAAAATAAAATCTATAATTAAATAAGCATTAAGACTGTAATCTGCACTGATTGGTTTCTGCTGAGCGGAAATGATTCATTTCTTACGATTATTCTCTCATCTCCTTTAATCGGTAATTTCTCGACTCGTTAGTCTGCGCTCCCGTTAGCGCTGACCTCAGTTTATAAATGAGACGGGTATGGTGAGATGATCCTAACAAAGCGAACATGGCTTGTGGTTCTTCATCCTTCACGTCAGGTTCCTCGATGCTCAATTTCTGCTGCACTAAGCAAACACTGTGTACATTCTGTACTGATATTGATTCATTGCAGATAGAACCGTAGCTGCCGAAGGTGATTCTCGTATTACATAGAACATGGACGGCTTCCGATTAACAAGTGATTCACGTTTCACGGAGTTCGATGAGGAATTGGTAACGTTACAGCCGGAACACAGAGGTCAGCTTCTTCATTTTAACCAAATTCTGTATTATAAAGTTGATTTATTATAATGACTGACCACACCTACGGGGAGTTTTAATTCTTGAGTGTATAGTTGAGTGTAGTTGACGGTACAGGGAGGATGTTTTGAAGACCAAGATTTTGAACATGTATAGAGGAAGGTTATATTGGAAAAAGGATGCTGAGGATGGAGCCACCAGGCAGGTGGATGGGGGTGATGGAGGAGGATAAGGTGGGTCGGAGAATATCAATTTGCTGTGGTGACCTCTGATATGAACAGCCGAAAGAAGAAGAGGATTCAAAACGGCATCCGAATCCACGGTCATCATCAATTCAATCCAATTAAGGAATCAGCGGAGAACAGATTTTAACGTTCATTCATCTAAAGGCGTCCCACCTGGAGAACGCGGTGAACCGATGTCGCTTGTTATTTTTATGTTCGACCTTAAACCCACACCTGTGAATAGTGGCATCCCTCAGGGGGGAGTGTTAAGCCACTTTAACATCAGCTTGTAAACCTGATAGCACTGCTGCTGAGGGCCTCAAACCCCATCAAACGGACTTTACCACAAAAACTGCCTGTGAGGCAAAAGCAAAGCAACGCAGATGGTTTAAAACGTTTTACCAAATTCAGCAAAAAGCACGCAGCGTGTAACTTAAGTAAGAAAGAAAACGAGTCCACATCCTTCAAAAAGTAAAATACAACACAACAACAACAATAATTCATTCATTCATTCATTATCTCCCGCTTTATCTTCTATTAGGGTCACAGTGGGGTTCCCCATGCCCATCTAGGGGAGAACGTTTTGGGTGCTGGGCAGATACACCCAGGACAGGGCACCAATCTATCGCTGGGCACACACTCACCTCACACACACACGCACGCATACACACTCTATATGGGGCAATTTGGAGAACTCAATTGACTTGATCCATGTTCTTGGACTGTGGGAGGAAACCGGAGAACCCGGAGGATACCCACGTAGACACAGGGAGAACATGGAAACTCCACCCAGATGGGGATTCGAACCGGGAATCCCTAGTGTTGAGAGGAGAACGTACTAAACCACTAAGCCACCGTGCCGCTCAACAACAATAATAATATTAATAATAATAATAATAATAATAATAATAATCCATCATCTTAGTGGTCAGCACATTCGCCTCTCAGAGCTGGGGATCCAGGTTCGAATCCCAATCTGCCACCTTCTCCCCGTGTCCGTGTGGGTTTCCTCCCACAGTCCAAAAACATGGATCAAAAAAGCTGCTCTAAATTGCCCCTATATAAATTGTCCTTATATAGTGTGTGTCTGTGTGAGTAAATGTTTGTGTGGATGGATTGGCGCCCTGTCCTGGGTGTATCCGCCCATCACCCGAAACGTTCCCCCTCGGATGGACATGGGGAACCCTCCGGCCTGCCGCGACCCTAGTCTCAGTGTACAGTATATATCTCACAGGATTAATCTGAAGATACTGAGATGAGATAATCCATCGTCTGATGAGGCTCACTGCGGGATTCAGGTCTAAAGAGCAGCTGCTACCCTGAAACCATCAGGTTCTTAAAGGTTTCATGGCGCAGACGTCTGTACCTGCAGACCTTGTTCTCGGTCGTCTCTGTGTTGACTGGCTCACGTGGCAACGTTTACAAATAAGGAACCATTCTGCTGTAGTTTCTTAACTTTATAATAAAGCCGTACTCACCTCCTACAAAGTTGGCCTCGATATAATCGATGATTTGGTTGTAGTCGCTGACTATGTGGTCTCCATGGATGAAGACGGGTACCTCCTCGCCCAGGTTGAGTCTCATGAACCAGGGTTCCTTGTGCTCGGTTAGAGGTAGACTGACATCCCGCTCCTCACACAGCAGGCCCTTCTCATTAATCACCAGTCGGACCTATCACACACACACACACACACACACACACACACACACAACGGTTTACAATGTTTAGTGTTTACAACCGCCCGAGTTACATAATGAAATCTAGAACCTCTGCATTCCTGTCTGCAACCACCCCGGCGACTCAGGGTACGGTTTCCGGATATTTAATATGCTCAGGGGTCTCCGCTTTGTCTGCGCTGCACTCTGAACCCGTGATCTGATAACCGAAGCTTCAGTCTCGTTATTGTCGCAACCGTTCAGTTAATTGAGCATCAGCTTGACAGCGTCGCATTTTAAATACACAACACGATTCATAGACATCTTTCCACTCCGTCATGGCATCTTAATTCACCGTTTCTTTATTGTGAGATCTGCATCAGCGAGGAAAGCACAGGAATTCACCCTGAACACGTCTGTTACCCTACAACTTATTCCTAATCGGCCAATTATTCACCTTGATGTGTCAAATATATAAATCAGATCAGACCAAAGCTAAGAACACAGTGCTATTGCAACCACAATCCAATCTGATCTAAATCAAAAAATAAATGGATATTTGTATCAGACTCTCCTCTGTTTAGTAAATAGTCATGGAATAAGTGGGATTTTTGCAAATAAAACCCCTTCTGCTCCGTGATGAGGTCCCTGTAGAAGTATATTTTACAATAATGACCTGCTGGTGGGCTTAGTGGTTTAGCACGTTCGCCTCTCCGCACTAGGGATTCCCGGTTCGAATCCCAATCTGGGTGGAGTTTCCATGTTCTCCCTGTGTCTGTAATAATATTATTATTAATAATAATAATAATAATAATAATAATAATAATAATCCATCTTAGTGGTCAGCACATTCGCCTCTCAGAGCTGGGGATCCAGGTTCGAATCCCAATCTGCCACCTTCTCCCCATGTCCGTGTGGGTTTCCTCCGGTGTCTCCGGTTTCCTCCCACAGTCCAAAAACATGGATCAAGTCAATTGAGTTCTCCAAATTGCCCCATATAGAGTGTGTGTGTCTGTGTGTGTGCCCAGCGATGGATTGGCGCCCTGTCCTGGGTGTATCTGCCCAGCGCCCGAAACGTTCTCCCCTGGATGGGCATGGGGAACCCCCCCCACGACCCTAATAGAGGATAAAGCAGAAGATAATGGATGAATGAATGAATGACCTGCTGTCTACATTACATTTACATTTAGCAGACACTTTTATCCAAAGCGACTTACAAATGAGAACATCACCAGTCAGTCTAATATTGTCCCTCATTCAGACCCCATTATCCACGCAACCCTTAGTTACAGCATGCATTATATTATAAATAAATGCATCATTAAAAAAAAATCCCTCATTTGTTTATTGTAATGTATCTAGTAGAAGTACTTTAGTAGAAAATATAAGGTGCGTACACCAGGTGCATGTTCACTGCTGGGCTTCCTGAGGATTTCACTGAATAATTTAGAGCGTCATCCTCGAGTCCAGATCTGGATCTCACTCTCCAGTCAGGCTGGCAGGATGAATGGCCTGTCAGGCTGTCAGTGAAACACCACGCACAGAGCAGAGAAGCTGCAGAACCATCCCGTGTTGACCAGCAGTGACGTTGGCATGTGGGCATGTGGGTAAACCGGTGCAAAGGGGTATTTACACTTTACACCCGTCGATAAGAAGGTCGTGCAGGGTCGGGAGATGCTCTGAGGGATGCTGGTAGCTAGGCGACACCTCGGTGCACGGATGAAATGTGGAGGAGAGGCAGATGGAGAATGAAACGGCATGCAGTTCTGGACCGAACGTCCTGATGCTCCAGCCCTCCTCCATTTTCACAGCCTTCGCGTGTTTACCTTCTGCGAGCTGAACGACTGCGTCCAGTGGTACAGGACGAGGCGGTCTTTAGAGAAGGGCTTGTGCGGCTCCAGCGGGGCTTCCTGCTGACTCTCCTCTCCGTCCGCCGGCTTGCCCTCTTCATCCACAGCCGAAATGGGCCACCAGCTGCAGTTGGTGGGGGTGACATGGTTGGAAGACGCCATGACGGAGGATTTCTGTGCGTGCGTGCGTGAGAGGACACCACCACCACCACCACCACCACCACCGGGGAGGGATGAGAGAGAGAGAGAGAGAGAGAGAGAGAGAGAGAGAGAGAGAGAGAGAGAGAGAGAGAGAGAGATGTCAACAGCACGAGCGAGCCTCGTCAGCTTCCGGCTGCTGATCCAAATCTCTGCTCGATAAAGGATGCTCCACAAATTCACCCTTACATTTATATATACAATAATATCATTTAATATAACATCGTACACATCAATTATAATAGAATTTTATATATAAAAATATATCATTATTATTCAGTATAATTAAACATTATAGAACATATTTATTATTATTATTATTATTATTATTATTATTTTATTATTATTATTTTATTATTATTAATAATAATAATAATAATAATAGCACATTTTATTTATTTAGCTCTTTTAGGGACCTCAAAGACGCTTCACAAAACAAATAAAACAGTACAACATTAAAACACGTAAAACATATAGAACATAATTATATATTATATTATATTTATATTTTATACATTGCACTGTAGTGGATTTATTTGTTATGTGCTTTAAATCGCGTGTGAAGGTCAGCGGGAAGCGTCTGATTTTACACAACGTCGACCACGGTGCCGCGATGCATCCCTGAATGCGTGTGTTTTTTATTCAGTTTGCTTAAACCAGGCATCTCAACTTTGTCAGAACAGTTTAGGGAAGGCCGGAGCACAAAGACGGTGAAGCAGAACGTATTCTAATAGCAGAACCAGAATCGTCACCTTTAATCCCATCGTACAGATTCGGGATGAACTAGATTTGGATAAAGTGGGAAAAATACCAAGAGAACGTTGTGCAAGGACTTCCAGAAGATTGGAAGATGTTATAGTTACAACTGGAGGACTAACTTAAATAAGATGTTATGAAAGTACTTGCAGGTCTAACGTGTGAGAGTCTAACTTTATGGTGTATGACGACAGCCAACATATGCATTTTGCAATTGAAATAATAAATAAATAGCACTTGAAGTGTAAAAACTTATTATTATTAATATTAATAATTATTCATAAATGTAACATAAATTAGATTAAATGAGGCGAACAATGAACGGAAGTTTGAATAACGAGACATTTAGGAAAAATACGACACTTTAAGAGGGATATTACTGAACAAAAAGCATTTAAACCACAAAATAAAAGAGCAGCTTAATTAATTACACGATATCTCATTTTAAATCACAGAATATAAATGAGAGACGAAAAAAACGCGACTTTTTGTTTGTACGTTCAGCGTTGTCATTTCTCACCTTCACCAGCAGATGGCGACATCTTCTCGCTCCCCGGTGTTAAAACAACATGCATGTCTTAAATCTGTTTATAAACTTTGCGTTTTAATATTGTTATACTCAGCTCTGAATAAAAGCCAGAATTTAATGCGTTTCTACAGAACGTCGTTACAAGTGAGTGTAATAATAAGAATCGTAAACAGACCAGCAGAGGGCGCGCTGGGACTCTGTTTTCTGGCCATTCACTTACCAACAGAGTATTCCCAGGCAGCAGTGTGATCACTGATGATGGATTGAGAGAGAGGACTAACACAAACTGTGGAGCAACACATGATATTCTGTCTCAGATTTAATTTATGACGTGGAGTAATAAGATGGATGTGACCCATGAGTGTACTGTGAGTGGGGGCAACATTAAAAACTCCATCAGCACTGTTGTGTCTGATCCAATCGTACCAATGCAACTCACAACACACTACCAGGTCGCTGTCAGCTGAGAATCATCCACCACCCAAATAACACCTGCTCTGTGTGAGAACCGAATAAAGGAAAATATGGACTACAATCTGTAATTGTAAAACGGCGGCACGGTGGCTTAGTGGTTTAGCATGTTCGCCTCTGACTGCTAGGGATTCCCGGTTCGAATCCCAATCTGGGTGGAGTTTGCATGTTCTCCCCGTGTCCGCGTGGGTTTCCTCCGGGTTCTCCGGTTTCCTTCCACAGTCCAAAAACATGGATCAAGTCAATTGAATTCTCCAAATTGCCCCATATAGAGTGTGTCTGTGTGAGTGAGTGAGGGAGTGAGTGTGTGCCCAGCGATGGATTGGCGCCCTGTCCTGGGTGTATCTGCCCAGCGCCCGAAACGTTCTCCCCTGGATGGGTATGGGGAACCCCCCCGCGACCCTAATATAGGATAAAGCGGGAGATAATGAATGGATGAATGAATGTAATTGTAAAACTACAAAGTTAACAAGTAAGCAAACATCCCAGACATTCATTCATTCATTCATTATCTCCCGCTTTATCCTCTATTAGGGTCGCGGTGGGGTTCCCCATGCCCATCCAGGGGAGAACGTTTCGGGCGCTGGGCAGATAGACCCAGGACAGGGAACCAATCCATCGCTGGGCACACACTCACTCACACAAACACGCATGCATACACACTCTATATGGGGCAATTTGGAGAACTCAATTGACTTGATCCATGTTTTTGGACTGTGGGAGGAAACCGGAGAACCCCACGCGGGGGGAGAACATGCAACACCCAGATGGGGGATTCGAACCGGGAACCCTAGTGGAAGAACTCCAGACCACTCCCTTTGCGGCCCCATCCCAGACATCAAAAATAAAATAAACATCAATATAGGTATAAAAGTAACAACAAATGTAATGTTTTTTTGCATATCATTAAATAAAAAAAATGACAATAACAATGAAAATAAAAATGTTTTTGAATAAATAAAAAATAAAGAAAAAAAAAAAGTCAGGGTTCGAGTGGGTTGGTGATTTATACCATATCTTACTAACTGCAGCCCATCATTATTTAATTAGCTTTAATAACCTAATGAATAAATCTGGTTAATCAGTTTTGCTTCTGCTCGTGTGAGGCTGAACCTGAGACACACACATGCTCCCCCCACCCCCTCAACCTCAAGTGATCTGGCATGGCGTTGCGCAGGACCCTGCAGGATTGGGCTGTATTTTTGGACACGGTGTCGGGGTCCGGGTCTCCTTGTTGGGAGTGCTGGAACCTGAACTGCGCTCGCAGGAGAGAGGACAGGGGGAGAGAAGACTCGGAGCCGGGGAGAGGGAAGAGCCATGAGACCACCGGCTCAGCGGGCCGACTCTCCAGAAGGCAGCTTTTAAAAGCAAGAAAGCAAAGAAACAAAAGTACAGAAGAAACAGAAGAAAGCCCCCGTCTCCGTCTCCCTCTCCCTCATCAACGTTCTGCCAAAAAGTTCACCTTTAAAGCGCGCCTTTAAAGCGACTCCCCGCACGAAGCGCCCGAACGCGCCTGCGGATCCAACAGCTGTTGGTTTGACGCGCGCCGCCGACGACGCACCGATGACGAGCCGACTCCACGATTACCCCCCGACGGAAATACAAATGCCCCGCATTTAGAGGCGAGAGGAGGGAGGGGGGGGTGTTGCTCCAGCTCCTGAAGAAGTTTAGCGGTGCTTTTGGGTTGTTTGTTTGGACCGAGCGAGGATGAGCGGCGGTCGGTTCGAGTTCGATGACGGCGGCGCGTACTGCGGCGGCTGGGAGGGCGGGAAGGCGCACGGACACGGCATCTGCACCGGGCCGAAGGGGCAGGGCGAGTTTTCGGGCTCCTGGAACTACGGCTTTGAGGTGGTGGGGGTCTACACCTGGCCCAGTGGGAACACCTACGAGGGCTACTGGGCCCAAGGCAAGCGCCACGGTCTGGGCATCGAGACCAAGGGCCACTGGGTGTACCGGGGCGAGTGGACGCACGGCTTTAAGGGCAGGTACGGTACGCGCACCAGCCTCGGCAGCGGCGCCAAGTACGAGGGCACGTGGAATAACGGCTTACAGGACGGATACGGCACCGAGACGTACGCGGACGGAGGTGAGGCACCGCCCATTCCATAATAACACCGCCGCGATAAACCGACACCCCATCGCGATATAATGCTCACCACTGACGATATGCCGCTCTGAAGCATCATCGTATTGACACTGCATGACCAAAAGTATGATGGCTCAGTGGTTGGCATGTTCTCCTCTCAGCACTGGGGATTCCCGGTCCGAATCCCAATCTGGGTGGACTTTCCCTGTTCTCCCCGTGTCTGCGTGGGTTTCCTCCGGGTTCTCCGTTTCCCTCCCATAGTCCAAAAACAGTGATCAAGGTCAATTGAGTTCTCCAAATTGCCCCACATAGAGTGTGTATGTGTGAGTGAGTGTGTCACACAGCGATAGATTGCCCCCCTGTCCTGGGCGTTTCTTCCCAGCGCCCGAAACGTTCACGGAGAACACCCCCGCGACCCATGTACAGGATAAAGTGGAAGAGAATGGATGGATGGGCCAAAAGTATGTGGACAACCCACCATACCATCTTTATGAGCGAGCTGGACGTCGAAGTCCAAATTTATATATTGTATATATAATTTATATAGTGTATCTATTTCTACAACCCATTTTGTGTTTATTGGGACACACACCCCAGTTTAAAAATTATTTATTAATAAGCTGGTTCTGATTCAGTGTTTAACGTACTGGTCTTAAGGCAGTTCTTCAACATTTCTGCTATATTATTATACACTATATACATACACTATACTAAACATACTGTACAGCCACTACTCCACCCGCTACTATACTAAAAATTACTTTACGTACAATATAATACACAATAATTTACATATACTATATCGTACTACACAAACACTATACATACTATACTATACAGACACTCCACCAGACTGCACTCTACTGTACTTTGTGCAAAAAGTTAAAACAGTCCATTCTTTGGTTAAAAAAAAACAAAAAAACAACAACAACAAAACATCCCAAACACCCGAGTTGATGAATAACACCTTGATAAATTGATATGAACGACCTGAAATGGAGGCCTCATGGCTTTAAGTAAAAAGCAGGTCACATTACACAAAACCAGCACATTTCAGCAAGTCCAGCGTGGGGATCTGCACGCTCCCCTCGGCGCTCAGGCACCAGTGGGGTTTGGCATGTGCAGGCCTCTAAAGGTAGCTGGAAAAGTCGAAACAATCAGGGGGTAACGGTGATTAAGTGACAGAAACCCAGTTGCTTAACGGATTAAAAAGGCAGAGTCCTGGCGTCACCACAGATGGCCTACTGGGTAAATGCCCATTGCTATGGAGTTGGTGCCAAAGGAAAAATGGGGCAGAGGGTTATTTATTAAAGCTGTAATAAGGAATAATGTGTGCGCCGAGAGGAGGCGGAGTCTTGGGAAACGTCATCAGGGTGACGCTGTTTAAATGCCAGAATATGTGAATGTGTTAAGATAACAGATTAAGAATAATTCAAAGCAGTATCTCAGCCACTTACCACAATCTAGAACCGCTGCAGGATATGCGCCACTCGACGTCTGAGTCTCTGTGTACACAGAACAGAAAGTCAACAAACTACACACAACTACACGCACACACACACACACACACACACATTCCTCCACCATCAACACCTTACACTCACATCATCCTCAATAATGATTTCAATAAAACTCGAGGGCCCCAGCTAATATAAATCTTGAATTCAGACATATATTCATTTACTTTGACTGTTTCAGGATATTTTCTCTAACGTTATGAGTTTTCTTCTTTAATAACCAGCTTGTTTTCTTTGTGCTACTCTTTCCATGTTTCTGTATTCATGCCCCGGTTACAGATAACGGGGTTCTAAATATAAAGAGTCAGCGGCATTAAAGCTGGAACATTCAGAAGTTTACGTGGTGTTCAAAAGAACCTCCTGTCGACTCCAAAATCATTCAGTCTCTAACTAAACCCTCCATCCCGTCATACAGTCGGTACTCAGAGTGAACATGGAACCAAATCTAGCACCAACAGAGAGTGTACGTAAAGTCAGGGGTTCCCCGTGAGTTCACAAAAAAAAGCTTTTTAATTCTGCTGGTCCATGTCGTGGTGATCGGTTAGCAATGCTGCTTCAAAGCAAGAAGAACCCAAACACCGGGTTTGATTCCGGCTGTGGGGATCGGTGATGCCGTAAACTGTACGATTATTTCTGACCCCGGTGGTGTTCATGGTGGTGAATTGGGGTTTTAAATAAACCAACAGGTATAAACCATGGAAATGCGTCGACGGCATCATTCTAAAGCTTCACTTCGACGTGTTTAGATCAGGTCAGTGTGTGCAGGAGGTAATTATGAGCTGAGAGTGGACCTTCCGATGACATGGAGCTGATGAACTCTGGCATGTGTTGCTTGGCATTGACACACGTTCCCAAAAATAACCTTTATTTTATTGCTGTAGAGAACATCGGAACACTTTAGACCATTGTGGCTGCAGTTAAATACAAAAAAAAAAAAAAAAAAAAAAACTAATTTCATTAAATAAGCTGTCTCAGTGTTTCCTGTTGTTGAATGACTTTTAATTTAATTCATTCGTTGAGGAACGAGCTGGTGCAGTTTAGTCATACACATTCAGAGAAACGGCAGGTCCCTTGTGATTTGGTTGGGGTTTTTCCCCCCACAGAGGCCAAAACTCTCTCGGTCATGTGCACTTACTTTAACCTCCGTGGTGCAGCAGTGGAATCCGGGGATACAAACACCAACAACCAACATTTAACAACCATCAACCAACAGTCAACAGTCAACAACCAACAGTCAACATCCAAATACCTGAATGAGGTACTGAACTAAGAGTTCTAACCACGTGGGTTTCCTCTGGGTTCTCCGGTTTCCTCTCACAGTCCAAAAACATAGATTAAGGTCAAGTGAATTCTCCAAATTGCCCCACATAGAGTGTGTCTGTATGAGTGAGTGTGTGCCCAGTGATAGATTGGAGTCCTGTCCTGGGTGTATCTGCCCAGTGCCCAAAACGTTCTCCCCTGGATGGGGACCCCCCCCCCCCATTATCGTCTGAAAAAGCAGAAGATAATGGATGGATGTTGAGTCGGCAGAAACAACTTTGATAACTTAGCTATTAACTTTGACATGGATAATTTCTTATCTCGTTATCTTCCCCTTAACCCTGTACTGGGGACTAGGGTTACCCAGGACAGGATCTACTTACTATATATTGTTTTTGGACTGAGGGAGGAAACCAGAGAACACGAAAGAACCTACGTGAACATGGGAAGAACAAGGAAACTCCACCCTAATCAGGATTCGAACCTGGATCCCCACCACCGCTTGGATGATAATTTGCCCCATTGAATTCCATTGAAAAGCCATTTTGCCGTTTTCCGATGTTGATGCCTTAATTGTCTGTTAGTTTGAAACGTGGAGCTCCAATGTTCTGTACCTTAACCAGCTTTTTTCCCCCGAACTCTTTCTCCGCAGGAACCTTTCAGGGTCAGTTCACCGGAGGAATGCGGCACGGCTACGGCGTGCGTCAGAGCGTCCCGTACGGCATGGCGGCCGTGGTGCGTTCTCCTCTCCGCAACTCGCTGACCTCCCTGCGCAGCGAGCACAGCAACGGGACGCTGCCGCAACAGGACGTTCCCGTCATCACCACCACCAACGCCTCGGGACAGGAGATAACGATGCCCATGGGGCCCTCGCGGGGCGGCTTCGCCCTCAGCCTCCACGGTGACCCCGAACTGGCCAAGCCGAAGAAGAAGGGCCTGTTCCGGCGCGGCTCGCTGTTGGGCAAACTCAGCAGGTCCGACTCGCGCGCTTCCCTCTCCAGCCAGAAGAGCAAGATCAGCTTCCTCCGCAGCGAGTCCGGCCTCAGCTCTGCAGCCAGCGACGCCAACTCCACCATCAGCCTGGGCGACAGCGAGGCCGAGGGCGAGGGCCGCGAGTTCCCGCCCGTCGAGGCCGACATCGACGCCACCACCACCGAGCTGTACATGGGCGAGTGGAAGAACGACAAGCGCTCAGGCTACGGGATCAGCGAGCGCTCCAGCGGCCTCAAGTACGAAGGAGAGTGGCTGGACAACCAGCGCCATGGCTACGGCTGCACCACCTTCGCCGAAGGAGGAAAAGAGGAAGGAAAGTACGTGCATAACGTTCTGGTGAAGGCCGTGAAGAAGAAGGTGATTCAACTGAAGGGCGCCAAGGTCAAGCAGAAAGTGGAGAGGAGCGTCGAGGGCGCGCAGAGGGCCGGCGCCATCGCCAAACAGAAAGCGGAAATCGCCAACTCGAGGTCAGTGAAGATGCTTGACTCTCACACTTATACACTATACATTTTTTAAATTTATACCCCATCCGTTCATTATCTTCCGCTTTATCCTCTACTACGGTTGCAGGGGAGAACGTTTCGGGCGCTGGGCAGATACACCCAGGACAGGGCGCCAATCTATCACTGACACACACTCACTCACACAGACACACTCTATATGGGGGCAATTTGTAGAACTCAGTACTGGGAATCCCTAGTGCTGAGAGGAGAACAAAACTGCTAAACACTAAGCATTAAGCACGGTGGCTTAGTGGTCAGCACATTCGCCTCTCAGCGCTAGGGATTCCCGGTTCGAATCCCCATCTGGGTGGAGTTTCCATGTTCTCCCCGTGTCTGCGTGGGTTTCCTCCGGGTTCTCCGGTTTCCTCCCACAGTCCAAAAACATGGATCAAGTCAGTTGAATTCTCAAAAATTGTCCCATATAGAGTGTGTGTGTGAGTGAGTGTGTGCCCAGCGATGGATTGGCGCCCTGTCCTGGGTGTATCTGCCCAGCGCCCCGAAACGTTCTCCCCTGGATGGGCATGGGGAACCCCACCGCGACCCTAATAGAGGATAAAGCGGGAGATAATGAATGAATGAAAAGTTACCAACAGAATAAAGCTCATATAATAACATGAGACCGACTCACTCATTCGGATTCTTCTGTCTGGGTTGCTGTTGGATTTGATGAACCTGGAGGAAAAAAAAAAAAAAATAATAATAAAAACGGATTTGATGAGGCTGCTGTGTTCTCTAATTAATTAAACAGATTTCTTGTTGCTCTTTAATGTGGATGAGGTTTTGAGAATGCGTTATAACATTCTCATTCAGTCACCCCTTATGTGCAGTTAAGCAGCGTGAGCCTCATCTTCAGTTTCATTTTTAGTCTGATGGCCATACAGAGATCTGATTTCTATTATTTCACTGTTTTTGTCTCCGTTATCTTCCCGTAATTTTCGAGCTATCATCAGGATTTTCTCAGAACATGTCCGGCTCAAGTGCTAGTATACAGCTGAGGAATCGGTCAAACCATTCCCGAGATATTCCCGTTTTTCCGAGCCCAAATTCCGATACACTTTCGATTCTGGTGTCGATCTCAGTCTAATTTTTCATTCATTCATTCATTATCTTCCGCTTTATTCTATATTAGGGTCGCGGTGGGGTTCCCCATGCCCATCCAGGGGAGAACATCTCGGGCGCTGGGCAGATACACCCAGGACAGGACGCCAATCCATCGCTGGGTACACACTCACACACACACACACACTCTATATGGGGCAATTTTGAGAACTCAATTGACTTGTTCCATGTTTTTGGACTGTGGGAGGAAACCAGAGAACCCGGAGGAAACCCACGCGGACACGGGGAGAACATGGAAACTCCACTCAGATGGGGATTCGAACCGGGAATCCCTAGTGCTGAGAGGAGAACGTGCTAAACAATAAGCCACCGTGCCGCCTATTTTAATTAAAATTTGCTGGATTTGGAGACGGCTGTAACCGGACTGGGGTTGTAAAATCTCAGAGTGACCGCACGCTCCGCTGAGTGACCGCACCCTCCGCAGAGTGACCGCACCCTCCGCAGAGTGACCGCACCCTCCGCTGAGTGACATCACTCTTCAGCTTCGGCTGAGTTTATTTCCTATAAGAAAATTCTTATAGGATTCCCGAAGTGACGATTTTTGAACTACAAAGACGAAACGCTCAACGTCACGACACACCGCCCCCAGATAAAACCACAGAAGGTTGCACTTTCCGTTCAACGCTCTTCAAAAGATTGCATTCCTTCTCACTAGAACCACACCCGGTTACTCGGCCCCGCCCCCTTTTCAAACCTCGTTCGATGTGTTGTTCTGTGTCTCGTCAGGCCGAGCTCCAATCACACTCGCATTTTCTTCAGGAAATGCACCTCTAGTTTTACTTACAATTAAAGTCGTGTTGACATTAAATCAGTGATTCTCAAATAGTGAGGCGCAGTGCGGTGCCGGGGGGGGGGGGGGGGGGGGGGCATAACAAGATATCACAGAGAAATTGATATTAAGTGTACGGAACAAACCCTCAAGAGACAACATGGACAAATATTTAACAGAGATGACGAGGAGAGAAATGCGGAGAGAGACGAAGATAACGAGAGCAACAAAAGTCGACCGAAAACTAAAACGAGGAAACAATGTCGAAGCTTATTTAGCGCTTGGCTTCACGGTAACGAAGGTGGGAGACGAAGAAAGACCGGTGTGTCTTCTGTGTCTTTAAATGTTGCAAAAAAATGCCAAATAAATGAAGGCGTCACTTAAAGACATTACACCCCGATCACGCTGATAAGCCGCTCGAGTTTTTAATTGAAAACGTGACGCGTAGAGCAGCAACCATTCCGCTTTATGAAAACTACTTCAGAAAAGCTGTGCTGCAAAACGGACGTGTTGGAGACATCAGTTCTGTCTTCATTATTTTGATAAAAAAATATATTGCTGATGAATTTGAATTCATTATTATTTATTGATTTTATTTAATTTCATTTTTCAGTATCAAATTCCAGTCGGTTCAAAAATGTTTCTGGTTTAAATAAGGATTTCATTCGTTTCTGTTACAAACTAAAAAACAAAGTTAATACAATTATTCTGTTCTAAGTTGATCTATATTTCTTTCTTTTTTGTTTTCTTTATTGTTAATAAGGAGACATTGTTATAAAAGAGGTGTAATTATAACAAATTTATAGACAAATCTTACTACAGTGGTCGTAGTGGACGGGGGGGAGGGTGAGGTGAGTGTGCGTGCGTGTGTGTGTGTGGGGGTGGGGGGGGGGGCGCAAAATGTTTTCTTTTTCCTAGGGGGGGCTTAACAGAAAATAATTGAGAATCACTGCATTAAATCATCTCATCCCCGTTTCCAGAAAGGTGGCGCGCTTTCTAAAAACACACCTAAACCTACGACTCTGATCTGATCTGATGTCTGCTCGCTCTTTTTTCAACGAAATAACAAACGGCTCGGTGAGCACAGGCTGAGCACCGACATTTTTATTTTTTTTGCTTGTGCATTTCCTTTTAAGGAGGGAAGCTCTGACTTTGTCTCTTAAGGAAGGTCACGGTTGAGACGCGGCGGCGTTTCCCGTGACGAGCTGCAGAGCCTGTCAGCGGTGAAGGTGACGCAGTATTTTACCTGAGAGACAGCAGTTTATTAAAGCTTTCCCACTTTCTGAAACTCCGACAAGTTCTCTTCTGTCTCTCGTCAAGACGCATTCAGACCCTCTGATGTCCCTCCAGCCGAGAGAGCCGACACCGAGGTGTCCTGATTCATTACGGCACCATTTTGCGACCTCGGGTCGACTCGGTACCCGTTGTTATTTGTAGGTTCTTCCAGATTTCAGGCGGGAATCATCTTTCAGTCCGACATTCCTGCGGATTTTCGATGATAACGTGATCCGCTTCGTCACAGTAGTGGCTTTGTTTGCGCCGGTGTGTTTTTTTTTTTGTTGTTGTTGTTTTTCCCTCTTTAAATTCAGCAGCAACGTAAGAGTTTATTCTTCAGTAGGTTTTGGACTGAGCTTTACTTTTGTGTTAACATACATAATCATCAGATCAACATTTTAATTTTAATTAATTAATTAATTCATTATCTCCCGCTTTATCCTCTATTAGGGTCGTGGGGGGGGTGTTCCCCATGCCCATCCAGGGGAGAACGTCTCGGGCACTGGGCAGATACACCCAGGACAGGGCGCCAATCCATCGCTGGGCACACACTCACTCACACAGACACACTCTATATTGGGCAATTTGGAGAACTCAATTGACTTGATCCATGTTTTTGGACTGTGGGAGGAAACCGGAGAACCCGGAGGAAACCCACACAGACACGGGGAGAACATGGAAACTCCACCCAGATGGGGATTCGAACCGGGAATCCCTAGTACTGAGAGGAGAACGTGCTAAACCACTAAGCCACCGTGCCGCCATCACCAATTTAATTTTAATTAATTAATTCATTCATTCATTCCACATCTTCCACTTTATCCTCTATTAGGGTCGCGGTGGGGTTCCCCATGCCCATCCAGGGGAGAACGTTTCGGGCACTGGGCAGATACACCCAGGACAGGGCGCCAACCTATCACTGGGCACACACTCTATATGGGGCAATTTTGAGAACTCAATTGACTTGATCCATGTTTTTGGACTGTGGGAGGAAACCGGAGAACCCGGAGGAAACCCACACGGACATGGGGAGAACATGGAAACTCCACCCAGATGGGGATTCGAACCGGGAATCCCTAGTGCTGAGAGGAGAACATGCCAACCACTAAGCCACCAATTTAAATTCAACTAATAAAATGTTAATTACATTTTGACTGTACCATCTGAGGAGAGTTAAAGAGTCAGCCGTATTTTTTATTTAGAGTTTTTAAATGCTGCAACAACGTGCATCAAGTCTGTAGCAGCGTCCCAAATCTCAAAGTGGACCGGCGGTTCTAGACTCAAACAAGTACCTGTGATATCAACATCTATATTTGGTCATTCTGCAGATGCTTTTATCCAAAGCGATTTACGAATAACCCAACTTGTTTGGGGTCAGAGCAATGAGGGTTAAGGGTTTTGCTCAAGGACCCATATTGGTAACTGTGGATTTGAACCTACAACCTTCTGATTAATAGCTGCTCAACCTTAACCACTGAGCTGCCAACACCCAACAAACATCTCCACTACGTTACCAACGTCTCCACCGCTGTACAAACTGGGTTGGATTTGCAGTTTTTTTAACAGTTGAGGTGGTTCAGATTCTCCGCTGGGGTTCGGTTCTGTTTGAGGAGTGGTGCAGTGTATTTTAAGAAGGGCCTGATGTGCTTTGGAAGCCGAGGCTCTCCGGAGGTCTTGGCACGGGCGTAAATGACGTGGCCCTGGTGTCTGCCTAAATATGGACACACCGTTGCTGTATCAGAGCCGCAAGAGAATGCAACAGCTGACGGCCGATAGCTCGCTGCCGCCAGACGCTGACAATGTGCCGAGGTTCCCCGTCCTTAACTTTAGACCAATTACACAAGGCTCTCAGGTTCGTGTCGACGGCCTTCTGCACTTCTGCCACTAGGTGTGCCCACAGATAAACCCACGGGGCTTTATCCGCACATTCTGAGGTATAAACCTCTGACCTAACAAATGGTGATGGTGGGGGGGGGGGGTAATACGGTTATATGTTAAATGGATGTCACTGCACGTGTGATGGGCGTAGAACGTAACCGGTCCCACCCTCGTCAAACCGCAGTGGGTGCCAGCGTGAGGGGAATTTGATCGGGGCAAATCAGGTCAGAATGAGAGGACATCCAGTCTCATAGCAGCGTTTGATTAAGTGTCGGGGGCATTTAAGAGAGTTTGCACAGTTCTGCCTCCTTCTGTTTGAAGCTCCAGACGCGGGGAGCTATGCGAAGCCTTGCGTCAGCACTGGTGTCAGTTCTTTCGCTAGATATAAATATTACTTCGCCTGTAAATGATTGGCATCGCTGGCGGTATACGCATGTACAACACCTAGCCTTTATGTGGAGTGCGAGCTCTCTCGCTCGCGAGCTCTCGCTCTCTCTCTCGCCATGCCAGTCGGCTCATCCTGACATTAATAACTGGCGTGAAGCATCAACTAAATTGTTTTTTTTTAACATCATGGTCTTTCTCTCATTTCACAGCTTTGGATTTGACATTAAGGATCTGGCTTGTTGTACATGTATTATGTATATACAGTATTTGGGGTTGGGGTCAAAGCATAGGGTCGGTCATGACCACAGCACCCCCCCCTCCCCTCCAATATTGATGTCTGACCATCAGATTAATATCCCAACACCCTAAACATTGAGCCTCCATGCTGGTATCCATCTCATCTCATCAGCTTTCACTTAATCCCACAATAGTGACAATCGGGGGGGGGGGGGGGGGGAAGGGGTGTTAGGGAGGGTTGGAGTTCCCATACCCGTATTCAGGAGAGAACGTTCGGGGCAGATACACCCAGGACAGGGCGCCAATCTATCGCTGGTCACACAGTTACTCATACAGACACACACACTATATAGGGGCAATTTAGATAGGGGCAATTTAAATTTTGGATCTGGGAGAAACCCGCAGGGGTTAAAGGAAACCTGGAGGAAAACCCACACGGAGAACATGAAGTTCAGGGACGTGCCACTTGATCGTAAATGTGATGCAATCGGCAAACTCATTTAGTTAACATTTTTTTGGGGGGTTTTACATTAATAACTAAAAACAACGTATTTTGGTTTTGTCATCATTATGTCGTTATTAAAATTCATTCATTCATTATCTCCCGCTTTATCCTCTATTAGGGTCGCGGTGGGGTTCCCCATGCCCATCCAGGGGAGAACATCTCGGGCGCTGGGCAGATAGACCCAGGACAGGGCGCCAATCCATCGCTGGGCACACACTCACTCACACAGACACACTCTATATGGGGCAATTTTGAGAATTCAATTGACTTGATCCATTTTTTCGACTGTGGGAGGAAACCGGAGAACCCGGAGGAAACCCACGCAGACACGGGGAGAACATGGAAACTCCACCCAGATGGGGATTCGAACCGGGAATCCCTAATGCTGAGAGGCGAACGTGCTGACCACTAAGCCACCGTGCCGCCTCGTTATTAAAATGCCACAGTTAATTAATTTTTCTAACAGGTTATGGGAGGAACATTATAAATAGACTAACTAGAGCGAGCTTGCTGTTTCTTAATTGGTGGCTTATCTTATAAGTATAGTATGCTGCTGGATTCTTTAGTAAATGTTTTTTTGTTAGAATAAGAGCTTTATAATAAGAGTCTTTGTTACATTCTTTAAGATCCCTTCGCTTAAGTTGTATCAGGGTTTTGTCTTAAATACAAATAAAGTAAAGCGATGAAGATCTTTTATAAACGACAGTAAAATAAAGATTAATTAATGGGTCTTCTTCCTAATTATTCTCCAAAGTCTTGATGCAATTGGACCGTTTGTGCAGGATGTGCCATCTGTCAAAGGTCTCTTCACCCACTGTTTGGCCACATGGTAATACATTCGAGCTACACCCCCACACACTCCAGTGCTTAATTACTGAGGCTCATGCCACTTTCGTACAATCCACATACCGAGTTTAATCACACAGCCTGTTGTCTTTGGGATCTAAAAGCGTTTAACGCAGACACTTCATCATCGTGCCACCCGAACCCCTCATACGCCGTTTGTTTCGTACCCGTCCCTGTTGAACTATTTGTTAAAAGACTCAGTTATAAATAATATAGTTGCTATGCAACATAAAGCGGTGTGGAATCATTGTGTTCAACACAAACATCTAATAATAAACATTATAAAACGGGACGTTCCATTCCTTATATCTGATTGGCTGAGCCATTTGTCCAGTCGTGACATTATTTGTAAACGATACATTCATTTCCCGATGTTTTTATAAACTGCCTTCTGAAATATGGCCATGAGGTGGCAGTAAATTATTGTTAGAGAATCCGCAAACTATTTACTCTAGGTCAGTTTTCACATCCCGGACTAGATTATGTCACGGAATAAGAAAAAGCAATAAAACAGTCGAGGATTTGTATTATTGTGAATAAATCACGGGAAAAAGGCCAACAAAACCTCTTTTCTGTGATTTATTAACAATAATTCCGCCCTCTCTTACTATTTTTCTTCATTAATTGAGTCACTAAAGAGATGAAGTGCACCCCTAAGCCACGAGGCAGCTGTATTACAGCATCAATCACCTCAAGCTCAGTAACCCAGTAGGATGATGGGAGCTGGACTGGTGGCTCATGGACAGGTGGAGATCTAAGGTTCTCAGCAGGCAGTTCTGAGTCCCTCAGAGTGGTTCCGTTGGGAAGTGGCGTCTAAACAGTCTTAGGGTGGACGAGGCTATTTTGAACCTGGGATAAAGTTACGGTGCATCAAGTGTCTTCGGCGTAATCACAATCTGTGTTGCTCCGACTCATTTATGTTCAGGGAAAGCGGCCAGTTACAACGCGTGGGCCACTGTGGTGGTCAACACGGCGTGCGTTTAGAACATCGGATACAAAAGGTGCTCGTTAATAAGTGAGCTTTTTAATATGATTAAATCCATTGTACTAAAGAACCCATTCGGTTGAGTCGTGTCTCGCGGTCAGGAGGTCACGTCTGACCTCACAGTTGAACCCTCACATGGTTCACAGCGTCAGTGGGACGGCAGCCGCAGAACATTTCGTCTTGTCGTCTCTCGGTTTGGGATTTTGCTGTTTCCATTACTACCTGAGCGGAGCATGGAGAGGGATTCTTTAGCGCTGAGGGCCGGGGCTTTTTTTAAAAATAGGACAGACAACTGCTGTCTTCCAAATAAAGACAAAAGGGAATGTCTTGGAATGACGGGGCTGCACGTCGACAGAAAAAGAACAATGACGATCTGATCTCCATCACACGAATCTGACACAGATCTGGTTCAGCCGAAGCTTCTCATGAGCAGAATAAAGAACCTGCTGCTGTGCATGAGATTCTACAACAGAGTGAGGACCGAAATAAACAATGTGCATCAGACCTGACTGAAGTCCTGCTATTGGTCACAAAGGAACACAGTAAACAGTCATTAAAGGAGTTTTAATGAGATCGCTGCTTATTCAGCAGCGGTTAAGGTTGAGGTTGACTTACCTGAAGGACTAGTAAACATTAAACCTGTCTGTGTTCCTTCGCAGAACTTCCCATGCGAGGAGTAAAGCCGAGGCAGCAGAACAGGCAGCCCAAGCTTCCAACAATGAGTCCAGCATCGCTCGCGTGGTGGCCAGAGAGCTGTCACCGTCCTTTCATCAACCAGGTGAGAACCTCAAATTCATACAGAAAAATACAGCCAACAATCGAAAACCATAGATTAGAGCGGTGCAGCCATTTCTACACCAAAAGCTAGAACTTGAGAACCTCTCTGTGTTGATGCCACATGGTTCTGAAACAGGACATCAAACAAGACAAGGTGTGATGATCGGGTCCAAATCTCAGTTTCTGTCCTCTGACCCCCCCTCCCCAAACCTAATGAAGTATCTGCTTATAAATTTGGAATATCCCAGGTCCACTGAGGTTGCCAGTGTGGGTTTTTGAGCTCTGACCCCTGACTGCTGCAGGGCCGCCGTGGCCGACTCTGCGCTCGCTTTGGATTAAAGCATCTGCTTAATGACCAAAAACTGTAAATGCTTTCAACAATTTGCATAATCAAGCACGCGCCGGTTGTTCGACTTTGTAAGTCCACCGTCTGGAAGGACACGCGATGTAATAATGGACATTTTTCAGATTCGTTACTGTCTGCTCTTCTAATCGTCTCAGACACGACAGACACGACGACCCAGCAAACTGCTGACGGAATTACAACCAAATACAGTTGGAAAAATGTTACCAGAATGTAGGATTTGTAATGTTAATGATTTAATTCTGTTACTTTTAGTTCTCAAATTAAATGGTTATGAAAAAAACTGTACGATTTATTATAAATATTTATATTTTTGTTTAAATCACCATGTGATCTTGCTCATTTATTATTATAATGGTTTTTAACACTTAATAACAGCTTTATGGGAACGGGAAGTTTGTTTGTGGTTGTAGAGCTGATGTGTGCAGCTAAACTGATGTTATACTGCCACTTAGTGTTCAGTCCAGGAACTGTATTTACTATTTTCTTGTCACGTTCTTTAACGGGTTCATATTTCAGATTTTAGGAGAAGTATCTTAAGTTAATACAAAACGTAATTTATTATATGTTTTTATATATTTATATGTTCTTATTATATTATGTGTTATTATATGTTTTTAGTTATTATATGTTTTTATACGTTTTTAGTTATTATATGTTATTAAGTTATTCTATGTTTTTAAGTTATTATATGTTTTTAGTTATTATATGTTTTTAGTTATTTATATGTTTTTATAAGTTTTTAGTTATATGTTATTATATATTTATATGTTTTTAGTTATTATATGTTTTTATATGTTTTTAGTTATTATATGTTTTTATATGTTTTTTAGTTATTATATGTTATTATATATTTATATGTTTTTATTTATTATGTTTTTTTTAGTTATTATATGTTTTTATGTTTTTTAGTTATTATATATTTTTTAGTTATTATATGCTTTTTAGTTATTATATGCTTTTTAGTCATTATATGTTTTTTAGTTATTATATGTTTTTTAGTTTTTATATGTTTTTTAGTTTTTATATGTTTTTTAGTTTTTATATGTTTTTTAGTTATTATATGTTTGTGTCATGTTCTAGGGCCGGAGTACCTGAAGAAACGAGCCCTGCAGGAGATTGCTGAGAGTAATGAGAATGCAGACACAGGTTTGCATGACCCGATGCTGGCAGAGGAGACTATTCCCACACCTCCAGATAGCCCCTTTATGCACGAGATGGAAGGCCTGAGGCCCGTTACCCCCGCACGTACCCCTTCACCTGGTCCCACCATCTCTGCCCCCCGAGATCCTAACTTACTCAGTCCTGGCACTTGGAATGGAGACAAAAGTAATCGAGGAAGCGGAAGTGGCAGCAAATCGGGAAGCCGCCCGGCGAGCAGGCAGAGCAGCCGTGCGTCGACTCCCGCATCCGCACCGGCTCCAGCATCAGCACCAGGATTAGAACCAAGCCAGGAGGAAACGGCGCTCCCCAGCACCAAAGGCGTATCTCGAAGCCCCAGCCGCCAAAGCAGCAAAGCTGAACAGGGTTCAGATCTGGAGCTCAAACCCCTGCAGAAGACGGACTCGGAACCCAAAGTAACAGAACCAGCTCCAGCTCCTATTAGGTCCGGCCTCGTCTCCTCTACAGATGAAGAGGAACCTCCTCCCACCGTCTCTAAAGTATCTGCCATGACCGTGACTCCGGAGTCCCACGCTGTTGAGCAGAGTGATGAAGTTAATGAGCCCCCACCCGAGCGCCCAGCCACACCGGTGGCCAAGGAGGAGAACAAAATACCCAGCAAAGTCGACGCTGTGCACACACTGAAACGGGAGCCTAGCCCAGCTCCAAGACGAGAACCAAGCCCATCTCGGAGACGGGACCCCAGTCCGGCTCCTGCGCCAAGACGAGCAGCTACTCCATCTTTAAGACTAGAATCCAGCCCGACTCCAAGACGAGACCCTAGTCCAGCTCCCAAACGAGCACCCACGCCATCGTTAAGACTAGAATCCAGCCCGACTCCACGACGAGACCCTAGTCCAGCTCCGAGACGAGCACCCACTCCATCTGTGAGACTAGAACCCAGTCTGACTCCAAGACGAGAGCCAAGTCCGTCTCTGAGACGAGAAGCTACCCCGATTTCAAGACAAGAACCCAGCCCAACCGCAAGACGAGACCCAAGCCCAGCTCCAAAAGCTGTGTCCAAACCTGAACCCAAACCCATCATCAAGTCGGCTCCAAAAGAGGAGCCCAAACCTGAGGTGAGGCAGAGGGCTGTGGTGGAAGCCCCTAGAGCCGCGCTACAGGCCTTGATACCAGAAGAGGTAAGTCTGATCTAAATATTAACTCTGATCAAAAGTCTTCCAAGCATTCTCATTATTAATCATTTATTAAAGCTTTGATCCTGATTAAAGTCCCATTAATCACCAATAACAAAGAAAAAGAAAATAAATGTAGTTTGAATTTCAGCTCTGCAGATGAGTTTCTGTCCAAAGCCTAAAGTATCTCGAGTCTGTAGAGATCAGGATGGATTTGATTCAGTTTTGCTTTAAGGTCACATCTAAAAACATTAGACCTGCAAGGAGTCTTCAGTTTGCTTCAGAGTGTTAAATAATTTAAAAATATAGACCAGGATGATTAAATATTTATGGACGATATCCTTTTACTCTGCCGTTTAAACCTCCACATCGCTCTGAAGTGATGAAAATCCAGCATTATCTCTGTGTTTAACATTAATGACATTAATTACAGCATCAAAAACTTCATTTAGTTAACGAATAAAACACACACTGATCTTTATACTTATTATCCTTCATGCAACAAAACCAAACATTAACTGAAGTGGACTTCAACAGAATCTAGTTCCAATTATAAGTGATGGTAATGCCATGTTCTGCAAACAACTGAACATGCCATCACTAATAAAAAAAAATATATATTTTTTAAACAATATACATTTTTTTGGGTGCTCCTATAGAATTCCACAAATAATTAGTAAATAATAAACTGTGGGAGCAACAACAGCACAGCTACACAGCAGGAGGCTGCACATGCTCCTTATAGTGAGTGCTTTACTCAAATATAGTTAATAATAAACAATTCGGTTCTAAGTTTAAGGAACCTCCCACAGCCGAGGAAATTGGGGTGCACGTACCTGTGAGTGAGTTCATTCCAAATCCGGAAGAATACGAGGTGTGTCAGAAAGGGGATCTGGATGTTCGCTGCTGTTGCAAACATTCAAAAGGAGAAATGCAATTAAATTATGTCAGTTTAATTATTTTATTTAATCTAATGGAAGTGAAAATGGGCGGCACGGTGGCTTAGTGGTTAGCACGTTCGTGGTTCGAATCCCCATTTGGGTGGAGTTTCCACGTTCTCCCCGTGTCCGCATAGGTTTCCTCCGGGTTCTCCGGTTTCCTCCCACAGTCCAAAAACATGGATCAAGTCAATTGAATTCTCAAAATTGCCCCATATAGAGTGTGTGTGTGAGTGAGTGTGTGCCCAGTGATGGATTGGCACCCTGTCCTGGGTGTATCTGCCCAGCGCCCGAGATGTTCTCCCCTGGATGGGCATGGGGAACCTCAGCGCGACCCTAATAGAGGATAAAGCGGGAGATAATGAATGAATGAATTAATGAATAATTATTTAATTTAATCTAATGGAAGTCAAAATGGGCGGCACGGTGGCTTAGTGGTTGGCACGTTCGCGGTTCGAATCCCCATCTGGGTGGAGTTTCCACGTTCTCCCCGTGTCCGCATGGGTTTCCTCCGGGTTCTCCGGTTTCCTCCCACAGTCCAAAAACATGGATCAAGTCAATTGATTTCTCCAAATTGCCCCATATAGAGTGTGTGTGAGTGTGTGGCCAGCGATAGATTGGCGCCCTGTCCTGGGTGTATCTGCCCAGCGCCCGAGACGTTCTCCCCTGGAAGCGGAAGATAATGGATGGATGGATGGATGGAAGTCAAAATGCTGCTTATTAATGTAATTGTTTTGTTTTTTTTTTTTTTAGGCACCAAACACTATTATGATCTGTATGGTCATTCTGCTGAACATCGGTCTGGCCATCGTCTTTGTTCACGTGCTTTCATGATAAAGAAGGTCCAAGGTGAGCGACCGCTGAACTATGATGTCATCTGTCAATCAAATGAGATTTTACAATGGTTTTAAGCAAGTTTCCAGCTGAACATGAAATCAGATTGAGATGTTAAATGTGCTTTACGACAAAAAGAGAGAGAGAGAGAGAGAAAGAGAGAGAGAGACCTGTGCTGAATGCTGTGCGCTTTTCCAAGGATCATGTGATGAAGTCTGAAACGCTCTCTGAAGGATCTGCGCTCGGAGTTCGTTCAGGCGTCTGAAGCCTGAAAGATGAACCTTCAGTCAAGGAGAGAAAACAACGTCATGCTGCTTTCAACACATTTTCTTACCAGTTTGTTTCCGGTGCCATTTATCTTTTATAAGGACGTGACGTCAGGCACCGATACGACGTGATCACTGGCTTGTCATTTCGTCACCTGAAATCCATCCGCGTAAAATGAACTGATCCATAATAATAATGAAAGAAACTCCGCACTGGTTTTTTTTGATCAGTGTAATCTGGCTTACATGAGATCGCCGGAGTAATGTGTATAATTAGTAATTAAGATGATGTCTTAAAATAATCAGTCTGTTTAGGGCGACCCTTGTTATCCATACAGCAGTTTTTAAACAGCAACTACAACTGCAAAATGTCTATGGTACGTATAAGTACGCAAATGTACGCAAAGATGAAAATCTTAAATGATTGTATTTATTAATAAATCTTACGGACTGCAGCCTCGCGTGAAGCCTCACAGTGCCTCTGCACATAGACGAAAGTTTGCTTTTCTCTTCATTTAAAGCCCCACGGCTCACTGCCTGATGTGGATATGTAAGTGGAGGTCATGCGGTCTGTTGCGTGACCCCTTGTTCCTCGCAGTGATGTTAGTGAACAGGGACATGCCAACTCACCAACCAGAAACATTTGCGTGAAGATAAAAAGGTGTTTTATGGCTTTGAAGTCAACAGTTTAGGAGTTTCATATTCATATTTCAATATAAATAGAATTAAAGCAAATGTAATTTGAAGCTGCGCAGACATTTTAGATTCACAACCGATTTACAGTTTATAAATATTAAAAATAAAGAAATAAAACAGCCATTTAGGTGAAGAACTGAATTTAGACATGTTTTTAAAGAAGGATTTTTCTGGCATTTTTTGGTTCGTTTTAGGGTTTTATAGACAAACCTGCTGAGAACTCCCCGGCATTTACGACGTCAGGTTTATAACCGAAAACGTAATGAAGGTGAGGGATTCTCAGATTTTTTAAATAAGTCTTTCACACCAGCTGCAGGAGGATTAGAAACCAGTGGGAAAAAATTTGGAAAGGTTTTTTTTTTTTTTGTAGTAAAAGAACTTAAATGATGTCTTATCATTAATAACATGTTCTCTGTAGGCAATATTTTTAAACATGACATTTTCCACCAATTTTTATGAACAATGGGAAGAAAAACAAGTTCTTTATACCACTTATCCTAATGAGAACGGACTTTTTTGTGATGTGTTTTTGGCCAGAGCTTCCAGATGTAAAACCCACACACTAAGAGAACATACAAAAGCCCTGGGAAACTTCTGCAAAAGACAGAATTGTCTTCCACTTAATTAATACGGGAAAATACTAAACAATATCAGGCTACATTTTGAGCATCTAATATTGAGAGTTGTTCTGATCTCAGATCAGAAATTAGGCATCATGTTTTTTGCTAATTATTTTAAGGCCCACTGATTAATATGACAAATTGTACTGCGCTGATTGAACCCGATACGTGCAAATAAAATTATTTTTCAAACAGAATGTACTCCAGCCATCATCACTGGTCTGAATTTATATCCCAGCATGCACCTGCCGTGACATTGCATGTAATGGAATGCAGATTTAAGACTTTAGATGTCAAAGCCCCTTTCCCTGTTCTCTTAAACTGTTCATCGATGCTGGAGCCTATCCCAGAGGTGAGTGGGCAGGTGTTGGAAGGCCACACTGCAGGTTTAGTGAATAATACTAGAGCAGTGCGGATCGATACAAATATCGATAATATTGATACCAACGCTGGTATTGGTATTGAACGATACTTGCGTAAAAAGATCGATACTCAAGACAGCGGCCACGTGGGCTCAGCCTGACCCGCCCAAGTCGACACGTCACAGTACGGAGAGAGAGACTCTGAGTGGGAGATAAAAAAAAGATGTCTGAAAGAAAGAGAAGCGCTGTTCGGCTGTGTTTTACAGCCGAAAATGGGACTTGAGCAACCTGTTCAGTTTGCAAAACGTCTATTAGGTACACAGGAAACACAACAAACTTATTTAAGCACAAGAAAAACCACACAGCACACCCAAAACCACACACAAAATTCTATTTGAAAAAAATATATATATTTGTATTGTCGTTTCTTACCTCAAAAATATAATTTTCCTCACGTGAAAGCAAACTTTGTTTTATTACTGTTCCATTGTTTCTAAAACAAAGATGTTCATTGGGATACATTATTTTGTTGTCACCTACAATGTTTGGCGAAATTCTATACTAGGTATTTTGGATCAATGACGCTTAAATATTAAAAAGTATCTGTATCGAATATCGCAATATTGGCCCTGTATTTATACTTGGTATCGGATCGATACCAAAATTCTTGGTATCGCACAGCTCTAAATAATACTACAACCAGTTTGAGAGAGAGGTCAGTTTCATTAGTTCATTTGACTTACAGGTCCTGATCCGGGAAGAATCAGTTTCACAAAACGGACTCCAGCTGCAGACGGTTCCTTCTGTAAAGAAACATTCATAACAGAACATACAAAAAAAAAAAATAATAATAAAATAAAAAACTTTTAGATTCATGTGATGTCAGAGCTAAAATTTTAACAAGTCAATAAACCCTGGCTTCAGATGGATCATTAATAAAAATAAAAAAAACCAGACCATGTGGATGAGAGGGTTCTTTAACCAAAGAGCACATTTTAAATTGTAATAAATATTGGTTTAATTACAAACGAAGGTTATGAACTTACCACAGAATTATTGTTTTTGTTTAATGTTAAGCAAACCCCCCCCTTCCCCCCCCAAAAAAAAAAAAAAAAACTTTTAGGATTAAGCCATTTCAACTCATCAGGTTCCAACATTTTAAATAAAATCACTATAAACTGTTTGTGGGTTACTATACTGACCATAAGGTTCCATTCATTCACATTAAAGGCTCGTTACTCGGTGCGTTTTAATGGCACATTTTAAAAATCAGTCCTCAACTCGGTCCGTTTGCGCCGATCAAAGCATCTTTTGTTCATTAAAATAAAGAACGCTGACGAACCGCCTTTTGAAGTTCTGGTCGATTAGACTTCAATAAGCTTTGAGAAAAGTGGCTTCACCACATGTAAAGACTCTTTTATAACTCTGCAGGTTCTGCAAACAATTTAAGGAACCTTTGCATTTATATGCAGGTGAAGTTCCCAGGGAAGGGAAATAAAACACGGAACCAAAAGCCACAGAGAGCTTTCATCTTTATTTAGTTTCAGGTAACAGGAAGAAAGGAAACACACATAAAAGGACGAGACATTAGAGGAAAAGACAGTTGATCTTCTAATATTCCTCTCCCTCCTCTTCTCCTTCAACGGTATCAGCGCCAACCTCTTCATAATCCTTCTCCAGAGCAGCCATGTCCTCTCTGGCCTCGGAGAACTCGCCCTCCTCCATGCCCTCACCAACATACCAGTGCACGAAGGCACGCTTGGCATACATCAGGTCGAACTTGTGATCCAGACGAGCCCAGGCCTCGGCGATGGCGGTGGTGTTGCTCAACATGCACACGGCCCTCTGCACCTTGGCCAGGTCGCCACCTGGCACCACGGTTGGGGGTTGGTAGTTAATGCCCACCTTGAACCCAGTTGGACACCAGTCCACGAACTGGATGGTGCGCTTGGTTTTGATGGTGGCGATGGCGGCGTTGACGTCTTTGGGCACCACGTCTCCACGGTACAGCAGGCAGCAGGCCATGTACTTGCCGTGACGTGGATCACATTTCACCATCTGATTGGCCGGCTCAAAGCAAGCGTTGGTGATCTCGGACACAGAGAGCTGCTCATGGTAAGCCTTCTCTGCAGAGATGACCGGAGCATAGGTGGCCAGTGGGAAGTGGATACGGGGGTAGGGCACCAGGTTGGTCTGGAACTCGGTCAGATCCACATTCAGGGCACCATCAAAACGCAGGGAGGCAGTGATGGAGGAAACGATCTGACTGATGAGCCTGTTGAGGTTGGTGTAGGTAGGGCGCTCAATATCGAGGTTCCTACGGCAAATGTCATAAATGGCCTCGTTGTCCACCATGAAGGCACAGTCGGAATGCTCGAGGGTGGTGTGGGTGGTCAGGATGGAGTTGTAGGGCTCCACCACAGCAGTGGACACCTGGGGAGCTGGGTAGATGGAGAACTCCAGCTTGGACTTCTTGCCATAGTCAACAGACAGGCGTTCCATCAGCAGGGAGGTGAAACCAGAACCGGTACCACCACCAAAGCTGTGGAAGACCAGGAACCCCTGGAGGCCTGTGCACTGGTCAGCCTTTAGGAAACAGGATGTCATTACACAACTGCCTTATGTCCATTTAAAAACTCTACAGTTCAGATACTCACCAGTTTGCGGATTCGGTCCAAAACCAAATCAATCAACTCTTTGCCGATGGTGTAGTGACCACGTGCGTAGTTATTGGCAGCGTCCTCCTTTCCTGTAATGAGCTGCTCAGGGTGGAACAGCTGGCGGTAAGTTCCACTGCGGACCTCATCTGTGCACAAAAACCCCAAAATGACAGTCAACAAACCAATCGAGGTTAAAGAACAGAACAAGTTTAATACACAGATACACAGGAGGAGGGAACCTGAACCTCACCTATGACCGTGGGTTCCAGATCTACAAACACAGCTCTGGGGACGTGCTTTCCAGCTCCGGTCTCACTGAAGAACGTGTTGAAGGAATCGTCTCCCCCGCCGATGCTCTTGTCGCTGGGCATCTGGCCATCAGGCTGGATGCCATGCTCCAGACAGTACAGCTCCCAGCAGGCATTTCCAATCTGGACTCCGGCCTGACCCACGTGGATGGAGATGCACTCACGCTGTGGGTGGGGGTAGAGATATAATAGCGTTTGTTACTTAAAAGGCCTATTAAGCATTTTTTTTTTTAATTAACTGAATGGTGTCGGCTCTAAACAGTCACTGGATGTCACTAAAAAAAACAAGCTACTTTTAACTGGGGGGGGGGAGGCTTTTGTGTAAAGACAAGAAGCCCATTCACTACCACATGCCCTTTATAATCGCCTCAAACCACCTGATCAAACAGGCTTTGTGGAACAAAGCAGATTTTTCTAAACGCTGCTGAACTAGAAAGCGAACAGAAAAAGAGGATGAGGCAAGCAGTTACACAATGATGGCGTGATCTGCATCCACAAAAAAAAAAAAAGTCTGCAGTTAGACTGCACATCAAAGCAAGCCAACTGGAACTATTCAAAATCAATACACCACAGATTACAGTTTCCACTGAGTACATACGGTACCCGACGTCCACGGCCCTCCATATCTCTTCAACATAACCCAACAGGACATTGAAAGTCCATCAGGTCAACTATGAAACCCCAAATACTGCAATTCCTACCCCCCCCCACACACCTGCACTTTAGGGCATTAGGATGCTTTATAAAGACCTGATATGCACGGTGCCTTAGTGGTTTAGCACGTTCTCCTCTCAGCACTAGGGATTCCCGGTTCGAATCCCCATCTAGGTGGAGTTTCCATGTTCTCCCTGTGTCTGCGTGGGTTTCTTCCGGGTTCTACGGTTTCCTCCCACAGTCCAAAAACATGGATCAAGTCAATTGAATTCTCAAAAAAAAAATTTGCCCCCATATGGAGTGTGTCTGTGTGAGTGAGAGTGTGCCCAGCGATGGATTGGCACCCTGTCCTGGGTCTATCTTTCCAGCGCCTGAGACGTTCTCCCCTGGATGGGCATGGGGAACCCCACCGCGACCCTAATAGAGGATAAATGCGGGAGATAATGAACGAATGAATAAAGACCTGATAGTGAACCACATGACGAGGAAAAGGAAGTTAATACTTTTGTTTATGTAAAGCAGCTCTGCCATCGTGACCACGGAACGGGAACTTCAGAGGTGATTACAGGATATTATTCTCCGCTTCTTCTGAAGTATTCATCAGGCCACATTAATATTTGAAGCAGGCGTGAGTGGGCCGCTTCAGGGTGAGGACATCGAGATCCCGGATGAAGGGGCCAAAGAATTTGCTTCGGCACGTGATCTGGATACTGAGTCATTTCCTGAGCAACTTCAGAAATTCTGATTTTTTTTCTTCTCTTAAAGCTTCTTAAAACTGTTAACGGCCCGGAAAACATAGTTTTATTGATGAAACCGGTTATTAAATCAGTTCAACTTAAAGACTGTCTCTTAAAATACATTTCTCGGACTCCACCTCGTGTTGTAACAATGGGAGGGGGAAAGACTGCATTACACCTAAAAAAATATATATTTAAAAACAATTAAAAACGACAGACAGACGCTTTAAAGCTCATACCAAAGGCGAATTTACACTTTTAACATGACTCGCATTCAATAAATGTAACAAAGACACGACGCTGTCAGAACGCCTCACGTCACGATAAAGCCCGAACACATCGCAGCATCCTTAAACAGACGCATACTCACCATTTTAAAGGCTTTGAGGTGAAGCAGAGACGGTTAGGAGGAGAGAGTCCGCGGGGATAAGATTCTCACAGATCGACTGTAATGAGTCCGGAGTGAGAACAGAAAATGGTCCGCCGGCACCGGGCGCCTGCATTTATAGGCTCGGAAGCGTCACAGGGGAAAGAGGCGCGCGAGCCCCTGCGGCGTGCGCTGATTGGGCAGACCGCGGCTCCGCCGGATTCCCATTGGTTCGTTCCCACGTTTGAAAACCTGCTGGCTTTAGAAGTCCGTTAGGAGAAAGCAAGTTCGAGAGTTCGCGCGCGTCAACGGAACGCCTCAGGGCTGCGCGAGCGTCTGCCAAAGAACAACAACGGCTTCAATAAACTCTGATTAATTCCCGCCTCACGTTCTCCAAATTCAAACATTATCCGATAAGAATCAAGTGTCACGTCATGGCTGAGGGTTTCAATTTTTGTTTATTATGTAACTCAACAGGGGGGCGCGGTGGCTTAGTGGTTTAGCATGTTCTCCTCTCAGCACTAGGGTTTCCCGATTCGAATCCCCATCTGGGTGGAGTTTCCACGTTCTCCCCGTGTCCGCGTGGGTTTCCTCCGGGTTCTCCGGTTTCCTCCCACAGTCCAAAAACATGGATCAAGTCAATTGAATTCTCAAAAAAAATTGCTCCATGTAGAGTGTGTCTGTGTGAGTGAGTGTGTGCCCAGCGATGGATTGGCGCCCTGTCTTGGGTCTATCCGCCCAGCGCCCGAGTCGTTCTCCCCATGGGGAGCATGGGGAACCCCACCGCGACCCTAATAGAGGATAAAGCGGGAGATAATGAATGAATGAATGTAACTCAACAGGGCGGCACGGTGGCTTAGTGGTTTAGCATGTTCTCCTCTCGGCGCTAGGGTTTCCCGGTTCGAATCCCCATCTGGGTGGAGTTTCCACGTTCTCCCCGTGTCCGCGTGGGTTTCCTCCGGGTTCTCCGGTTTCCTCCCACAGTCCAAAAACATGGATCAAGTCAATTGAGTTCTCCAAATTGCCCCATATAGTGTGTGTATCTGTGTGTGTGTCTGTGTGAATGTGTGCCCAGCGATAGATTGGCGCCCTGTCCTGGGTGTGTCTGCCCAGCGCCAAAAACGTTCTCTCCTGGAAGGGCATGGCGAAACCCCCCCCCCCCCCCCGACCCTAATGTAGGATAAAGCGGAAGATAATGAATGTAACTCAACATGGATGGTTCCATCCATCCATTACCTTCCACTTTATCCTTTACTAGGGTCATGGGAGTTGGGGGGGGGGGGGGGTCCCCATGCCCATCCAGGGGAGAACGTTTCAGTCGCTGGGCAGATACACCCAGGACAGGGCGCCAATCTATTGCTGGGCACACACTCACTCACAGACACACTCTATATGGGGCAATTTGGATAATTCAACTGACCTTGATCCATGTTTTTGGACTGTGGAAGGACACCGGAGAAAACCCACTCGGACACGTGGAGAACATGTGAACTCCACCCAGACTGGGATTCGAACCGGGAATCCCTAGCGCTGAGAGGCGATCGTACTAACCACTAAGCCACCGTGCCGCGTATGGATGGTTCATTTATGCAAATAGATATTTCATGTGTGGGTTAAACTTAATTTATAACGTCTCAAACCTGTTATCTACATAACACATTATAATGTAACACTTCCAAATATATAGTAGTGGCCACTTGGCCCTCGAAGCCCTTTATCGCAAGGGTTGTAAACGTTAATAATGTGCAATTAATGACACTGCGTCAGTGAAAATGTAATATGCCAAAGTTAGACTGCGTCAGGTTTATTGCACGTGATGCCCAAAACACACCAGTGAATCACGTCGTCTCAATAACAAAGACACACTGACACGCCCTAAATCAAGCTGCGAGGTGTGTGGTTGATGATTTAGTATAGATGGCTCAAATAAAGCTTCTTGAGTCGCTTCTTGGTGGAGGTAAATAGTTTATAAATCACACGGTTTTGAAAAGTATGTCAAATTTTGTGGTAATTGAAGTAACGATGTGGAGTTGTACAGAGAACACACACACATTTTTGACTTCATTTATATAAACTAGTAATTAGATTTACAGCCTGGTCCACGAAGTATATCAAATTACCAGGCAGGTACCATGCGCAATAGAGGACTAATGAATGAACTACTGATCCCATGATGCACTTACTGTTCTCGCTGTAATCTCACGTAGTTCATAGCACACTGCATTTTCAATAAAACAATTTTTATTGCATTTATGGCACAGCATTTATTTTTATTTCATGTTTTTTGTAATAGTAGGTTTTGGACTTAATTTAAAAGAATTTGTCTGCATGTTTTTTTTCCCCAATGTGTGGGATTGTTTGTTTGACCGTCCTGCAGTTGACCGCCCAACTGTTCATTATGTTTCTCTGCACTTTTGCTCCATAAGAATCAGAACAAACAAATTACTAAAGCAATGAAAGGTTAGTAAGAAGATGTAATATCTTTGAACAGACAAATTCACTAGACACAAGGTAATTGTGAGTTTGACTGAAAGGGAGCTTTATTGTTGTAACCAATTCTTAAACACAGTGTTATTTTGCTAATTAACAATTAATTAATTAAGTAAACAGACACTGGCTTCCTCTCAGCCATTTAGTACTCTTCTCCCTCTTCCTCTCCCTCTCCTTCAACAGAATCAACTCCAACCTCTTCATAATCCTTCTCCAGAGCAGCCATGTCTTCTCTGGCCTCGGAGAACTCACCCTCCTCCATGCCCTCACCAACATACCAGTGCACGAAGGCACGCTTGGCATACATCAGGTCGAACTTGTGATCCAGGCGAGCCCAGGCCTCGGCGATGGCGGTGGTGTTGCTCAACATGCACACGGCCCTCTGGACCTTGGCCAGGTCACCACCTGGCACCACGGTTGGGGGTTGGTAGTTGATGCCCACCTTGAACCCAGTTGGACACCAGTCCACGAATTGGATGGTGCGCTTGGTTTTGATGGTGGCGATGGCGGCGTTGACGTCTTTGGGCACCACGTCTCCACGGTACAGCAAGCAGCAGGCCATGTACTTGCCGTGACGTGGATCACATTTCACCATCTGATTGGCCGGCTCAAAGCAGGCGTTGGTGATCTCAGACACAGAGAGCTGCTCATGGTAAGCCTTCTCTGCAGAGATGACCGGAGCATAGGTGGCCAATGGGAAGTGGATACGGGGGTAGGGCACTAAGTTGGTCTGGAACTCTGTCAGATCCACATTCAGGGCACCATCAAAACGCAGGGAGGCAGTGATGGAGGAAACAATCTGACCGATGAGCCTGTTGAGGTTGGTGTAGGTAGGGCGCTCAATATCGAGGTTCCTACGGCAAATGTCATAAATGGCCTCGTTGTCCACCATGAAGGCACAGTCGGAATGCTCGAGGGTGGTGTGGGTGGTCAGGATGGAGTTGTAGGGCTCCACCACAGCAGTGGACACCTGGGGAGCTGGGTAGATGGAGAACTCCAGCTTGGACTTCTTTCCGTAATCAACAGACAGGCGTTCCATCAGCAGGGAGGTGAAACCAGAACCGGTACCACCACCGAAGCTGTGGAAGACCAGGAACCCCTGGAGGCCTGTGCACTGGTCAGCCTTCAGGAAACAGGACGTTATTACACAACTGCCTTATGTCCATTTAAAGACTCTACAGTTCAGATACTCACCAGTTTGCGGATTCGGTCCAAAACCAGGTCGATGATTTCCTTGCCGATGGTGTAGTGACCACGTGCGTAGTTATTGGCAGCGTCCTCCTTTCCTGTAATGAGCTGCTCAGGGTGGAACAGCTGGCGGTAAGTTCCACTGCGGACCTCATCTGAGCACAAAAACCCCAAAATGACAGTCAACAAACCAATCGAGGTTAAAGAACAGAACAATTTTAATACACAGATGGAGGAGGGAACCTGAACCTCACCTATGACCGTGGGCTCCAGATCTACAAACACAGCTCTGGGGACGTGCTTTCCAGCTCCGGTCTCACTGAAGAACGTGTTAAAGGAATCGTCGCCCCCGCCGATGCTCTTGTCGCTGGGCATTTGTCCATCAGGCTGGATGCCATGCTCCAAACAGTACAGCTCCCAGCAGGCATTTCCAATCTGGACTCCGGCCTGACCCACGTGGATGGAGATGCACTCACGCTGTGGGAGAAAAGAACAGATATCTGATTCCCTCATATATACATTAAACCTTTTGAATCTGCACACTGCACACATGAAAAATATCATCATCCACCTTTACTTCAAAACAACATGTTTTTTTCTCCTATTTACAAACCTAAAATCTGGCAGCACATGGCAGGTCACATTAATTGCACTGAGAATCTGATTCTCTGTGTAGAAAATGATTAAATTATTATTAAATTATCTTATTAAATTATCTCATTATCTCACTTATTAAATTATCTCATCTTGTTGTTTGTCCCATTGAGAGGCGTGGCCCCTGTGGGATGTAAACCTGCAGCCACAGCACATTTTATGGATGAATGTATGCATCTGTTTCTCTACACACTGCATTCGTCAATATCTGTATTTGTATGTTCATCTGTTTTGATAACTATATTTATTCACTTTTTTCTTTCTCTTTAAGAAAATATTTTAATCCCCAACACATTGTGATCTCCGAAGGGGCAGAAATGTGCTTATTTAAGCCTGCGTACACTTTACTGCGGTCCAGACATAATCTAAAATTCCTAGCAGCTGGCCGGATACAGGGACTGATCTCATCCTTGCTCTCATCAGTGACCTCCATTTATCCCTAGGGCGTTTCCATGCTTTAATGGCTCTATGGGCATCGCGGCATGAATACTGCATGTTCACTCCACAAACCCTGTCCTGTTGCAACTTGATCTGTGTGCTTTTCTAAGAAAACGCTTCTCTACACCACCATGGAGACCAAACATAACGGGATTATAAGAAACCGATATGTTCTTAGATTACAGTTCTTTTATTATTTAGTCATTATAACTTATAATGACATTTTTTTGCATCTCCTTAGTTTTCATAATAAACCCTACAACTCTAACTCTCTTTACATTGATAAATATAAAATATTTAAATCACTTAATTTTTAAAAATTAATTCTTGAAGTGCATTTTCAATTAATAAAATCTGATTGTATCTTTTTGCCACCTGTGCATTTAATGGAATGATTTTAAAATATGTCTTACCATAGTTGTTTCTTTGAGGATTAAAAGAGTCTGAGAGATGAAATCTTACAGTTCGACAGCCAAGGGGTCGATGTAAGAAGAATAGGCTTTATGCGCCACCATCCCCGATTTATAGACCTGTCGCCCAGGACGCTTTCTCTACTGCATTTCTATTGGTCGCACCATCTGAAATCTGCATAGTAACGGCCAACTACGATATTCTACTGGTTAAAAAATGAAGATGGTACCGGAAGATCCATCCCTGAGCCTCACCCAGTTACCGTCTCAAACACTGTGACACAGCTTTTTTTCCCCTGAATGATGCAGTTTTCTACATTTATTCAACAAAAATGATTACAACTCCAACGTTTCACTTATTCATGACAATGTTTAAAAATTGGATTTCAATTTCCAAACCTAACGAACAGAAGATGTCAACGTACTGCTTAAGGCTCATTCTTCCCTTTGTCTAAATCAGGGTCATAATTAAGCTCTCTCTTTTTTTTTTTTAAATCACTCTTAGAATTAATACATTTTAAAAAAATGATAAGCGTCTTGAGCTTTAACTGGATTTTCTCCTTTTGCATCAGTTTCCATACAACATCAATAATGCCATATAATCGAAAAAAAAACACTATGATGCAGAAACACACTGATTATCTGTATTATTTTTGTAACAGACCGCTTTAAAGGTGAAAATTAAAAAGCTAAGGTCTTTGTAACTATAACGACTCACGTCTCATAGTATTTGTGGCTTTAAATATAAAGTAGAATTAGAACAATGCCAAATTTGTAATAATTTTCTTTGTAAAGGCTTACAGGTATATCATTACTCACATATGTAAGCTATATAAAGTTGCATGTGTTAACTAATATTAGTTAAATAAATAGGATACGTGTGTAACATACACCCAACCCCCAGGGCCTTTCTTTTTTGCTCTGCCGTTGCTAAGCAATGAATAAGGAGGTTGCTTAGCGACTTGCAATTCTGAGGATAATACACAAACCAAGATCGTTATTTCAGGGTCACGTGATCATGCCTACCGGTCTCTCCCAGTGGGCCATATGGATTGCCTTCCTCTTCCTCCTCAACCATTAATGTAGTTTCTAAAGGCTTTTAGGCCCTTTAATCAATCTTTTAGTCCAAAAGATACATGTACACTTACAGCACTTAGACAGCGCTCTTACTCAGAGAGAGACTCACAGAGGTCATGGCATGAACAATCAAAATAAAAAAAGAAAAAATTATTGACCCATTAATCCTATGGTCTCTAGTTTATTACTTAAAAACATTAGCAATTGTATTTTACAGTATATGTATATTATTAATTTATACTTATACTATAAATTATATAGATAGATAGATAGATAGATAGATAGATAGATTTTACTTTTTAGATTGTCTCAGCCAAAACATTAAGTGTGGACACAGTTCCTCCCGACTGATCGAGCTTACAAACCCAAGACATTACATGAGTCATCTCTCCAGAGAATAAGGTTCCAGTTCACCATCATCCCGTGTAGATCTCAGAATGATGTGTAGCAGCTTGTCCATGCAACACTAATCCATCAAACATCCAGTTTACTGCATTTCTACGGACATTGCACAACTGTAAAGGTTATTTTAAACGCTTTTCATGATTCAGCGCTCAGCTGTTTTCTTTTAAAAGAACTGCAGTAAGCTGATCTTTTGGAATGGTGACAAAATAAAAAGAAATCATGCTTAACAGCACTGAAATTCTTAGTGTGGCTGTATGGTCACTGCCAGAGTACAGCTTTGCTCGGATTTAATGAAGCTGGTCTTAATGGAGGATGCTGAAATATCTTAAAAACAACTTAGTAAAAAGTATGTAGACATTTTAAAGTGATTAAGTTAGAATATACTGTACAATCCGTAAATTGTAGCTGTGATTTGATTTGATCTGTGAAGTGTGGAGGATAAAAGCTAATGCAAAATTTATTCATTTTATTTTACATGAATAAAAGTAATTGGCCGCGCTTATATGAGCCAACTAAACATTGAATTGAAAATCATGGATGATGTGACAACGCAATTTGAGCTCAAAACGGACAAAACATTCAGCTTTATAACTGAGAATTCATTTAATTTCAACGGTGTTAAACTGGATTGGGTTCAGAGATTCACAGGTTTTTTGAGTTCAACACCAAAACCTAATTTCGGCTTGTTCTCTAAACATGCAGGGTTGGTAATGCCTGGGTTGGCAGAATGGCATTGTGGGTAGCAATATAGATTTACAGCTCGAAATTCCTGGGTGGATGCCCAGGTCATGGAGGTTGCATCTTCTTTTCATTACTGTGTACAGTTCTAAAAAACATTTGAAATAAATTAAAGGTATTGAATTTCCTCTAAGTGTGAAAGTGTTTGAATGTGACTGTCTCTTATGTGTTTTGTGCGTTGCTAACAACAATAATCTGGTGTGCATGATGTAATTTCCAGCCGTTACCCTGAGCCTGAGCGCACTCTCTCAGACTTCCCGACTTGCTTGCTTACTTTCATCGTCCATCATTCTGCTGACAGACTGCACTCACTGTGCGCGAATAAAAAGAGGCGGAGAGCAAAAGATTCAGTTTCACTTAAAAACCTAATAATACTCATTTTCTGACTAACACTGTTTACAGGGTTACTGTTTAAATATTAATAATAATTATAATTCATTCATTCATTATCTCCCGCTTTATCCTCTATTAGGGTCGTGGTGATGTTCCCCATGCCCATCCAGGGGAACACGTCTCGGGCGCTGGGCAGATAGACCCAGGACAGGGCGCCAATCCATCGCTGGGCACACACTCATTCACACAGACACACTCTATATGGGGCAATTTTGAGAATTCAATTGACTTGATCCATGTTTTTGGAATGTGGGAGGAAACCGGAGAACCCGGAAGAAACCCACGCGGACACGGGAAGAACATGGAAACTCCACCCAGATGGGGATTCGAACCGGGAATCCCTAGTGCTGAGAGGCGAACGTGCTAAACCACTAAACCACTGTGCCACCATAATAATCATAATAATACATTTTATTTATATAGCACTTTTAGGGACCTCAAAGAGTTTAAAGCACGTCAGTTACAGCATTAGTCCTCAAGGAAGAGAAACGAATATAAATGTTCTTAATAAAGCATTCATGACGAGAATGTGGAACCCAGTCTATCTGACATTAGTTAATGATTATGGGCTGTGGTGTGAGATCACATGCACACAGGATTCAGCCAGGGCAGTTCAACGGTTAATGTTTGTGGTTTGTTCTCCACAGGCAACCGTGCCTGCCGTTTGCCCTCCCATCCTATTTCCATCTCACCAACTGTTTGAATTCCTTAAAGTCTGCCAGCTGCTGAGGCTCATCGCTGGAATGTTTGGCCCACCACTTATTAATCTTCATCACAATCACACTGGACTTCATCAATCAAATACATGAACGTCCTGTTTAATCCAATAATAACAGTAATATCTTTGTTCTTTCGTTCATTCAGAACTAAATAAGATAAGGTTCTTTACTACCTGCCATCGTTGGACTTGGAGGTCCCCATCTCTACTTGAACTTCATACTGTGGATCTGGTATGAACACTGACCTGCTGTCCTGTGGCCTTCTGTAAAACCCACAGACTCAGGGAACAGAAAACAAACATTCTGTTGAATCAGAAGCTCAATTCTCTCTGAGCTCTCAATGGAACCTGCAGCTCTGCTTTAATTATATGTATTGTATATCTGTATCCTGTTATTACACACAGGTCGTGTTTTGCAGATGGAGTATAAACCTCGCTCGTTTGTCTTTAAACCTCATCTTGGAAAATGTCTTGAATATAAAAGTAAGAACATCATTCTGCGCAGAACCTGGATTTGTGTGCTGACAAAGCTGGAGTTTAGCGGGTCACGTGACATACAGTGACATCATTTCTGTAAAATCTAGGACACAGGCAGGGTGGCTGGAAGAACAGAGGAAACGTGATATGAGCTTAACCCGTCCAACACAGGATTCTCTCGGATTAACCCTGGAAGTCTTCATAAACACGACACGTTAGAACCAAAGGCCTGAATAACATGACAAATTACGGCTGAAAACGAGCCATTTACCCCTTTTACTCCTGAAAACATGCCATTTTACACCTACAGTGTTTCCAACTCCTCAATAACAAAAGTAGCTATTGGCTGTCCAAAAAGTCACTAAATGACATCATCACCTAATTTGCATAACAGTCCATTTGTATTTGACGCCGTAGAATAAAGGAAATAAAGTTGGGACAAAAAAAAAAAAAAAAAACATTTATAAATCCTTTTCTGTCCACAGAGTATAATAGAAGGTTGCCAAAAACTTTGGAACGTTGATTGTGTTAATTGTCATAGCGATAAAACTACAGGACAGTCACTTAGAACATCAGATCAATTGTGCACAGACGAAGCTCAGGTTGACATTCAGAACACATTTGCCAATTGTCAGAAGATTAGTTAGGGTAAGTGTCTTCACACTGAAACGTTAGACTTTGTAATCAGATATAATGTTGGGCAAACTACGTATAAAATGTAGTGAGCTAGGCGATTAGTTAATTGGGGGTTCAAATCCCAGGTCCACTGAAGTTACCAGTGTGGGTCCTTGAGCAAGACCCTTAACCCTCATTGCTCCAGGGATGTTGTGATGAACCCTGTGCTCACCTTGTAAGTCGTTTTGGGTAAAAGCGTCCAATAAATGACCAAATGTAAATGTAAATGTAACAATAATTGGAACTTTACTACAAAAACAGCCACCACTTATTGATTAAAACACCTACGTATATAATAAACCAATTTCACAATGATAATCTCTACATGTCAGCGATGGATTGGCGCCCTGTCCTGGGTCTATCTGCCCAGCGCCCGAGATGTTCTCCCCTGGATGGGCATGGGGAACCCCCCCCACGACCCTAATAGAGGATAAAGCGGGAGATAATGAAGGAATGAATAATCTCTACATGTAAGCTTAAAAAAAAAACACGTTGATCAGAGACGGTGGGTAAACTCTTAAGACAGGTTAGTACCACCGTCTTTGTTGGTGTTTCCCTGCAGGTCAATATGAGTGACCATTCGTTACATGATGTTACCCACCCTCTTTTTCTTTGTCTTTTAGCCCTATTAGTTAAATCGGGTGCAGATTGTTCTCCCAGTGTTATACTGTATGGAATTGTGACACCAGGAGGCGCTGTTTCAACTATATAGATAGATAGATTTCAATGTATTTTCTTATTTTACATAAAAATAAATGATATTTTAAATGCATGGTAGGTGTCAATAATAATTTATAATAATTGCATCACGTGACATCAGTCGGTGTGATAACGGCTCGGGACGGATTTGAAAAGCTTTCCTTTTTAATTCGCCTTTCCGACGCGACAGCGATAAGAGACTCGCACGCGGTGTTCTAAAGCATCGAGATAACTATAAAAAAAAACCAGAGCAGAACGTTATAATCTTATAATAAAGCTGATAAATTAACATTTCTTTGTTTTTTTTTTTCTTTCACCGACACCAGCCGCGACGCCGCTCCTCCAGACGCGCTTGTGATTGGCCGATTTGATTCAGACGTGACGTCATAAACTCCGCCTCTGCATCAGGGTGAAGCTGCGGCTGCTTTTCAGAGCGCGCGCCAACAGCGACATCAGAGCCGTTTACCGCGCGCACCGTCCGCTACTCTCCTTTATTGTCCTTCATCTGCTTTGAAAAAAGACTTTGAAAATGGTGAGTAAACGCCGCAGCGGGACGCTTTGATCTCCTCTCGACGCTTTCATCTGAATTTTCAATTCTTCTGATGTCGGCGCTCAGACCTTTTGATGTTTAACGAGCCGCCGCCGCCGCCGCCGCGTGACGCTGCTGCAGAAAGAGCACGCGGCAGGATGATGTTCAATGAGGCTGTAAAGCTCAGCTCTAATTTTTTTTTATTTTTTTATTGTTTTTACACCTTAATCCAGGTTTGGAAAAAACAATTTTTAATCGAAAGCGTGTGATGTATCGTGATTAAAATGTGAGACGTTTGACGGTAAATGATATCAAACGTAATATCTATATAAAATCCCCGTTTTTTTTTGTTAATAGCACGCGACGATTTTCTCGTCACGATGTCATAATCTGGCTGTAATTTAAAAAATTTTTTTAAGTCCAGGCTCGTACGTGTCCCCGAAGTGCGCCCCCCATCGGGCATGTGGCGGAACTGACAGGGTGGAGCCTTCAGCAGTTGCTGTGACTGGACATTTTCTGATCCCGCTGCCCATTTTTAACAACTGCGCAGGGTTCGAGCACGCCAGCCTCCCCGGGTCAGTGGTGTAAAATGGACCGTCAGTTGCCTTTCTGGCCCCGTCCGGTCCACACGGCTCGTTTTAGGTGGCTGGCATGTGGTATCGTGGAGATGCCAGGGCAGTGGGTTGGGGTGGTGCCTTCCTCTGGCATTTCTGCTTTCTGCGTCACTCTGAATAGAGTGGCTTCTGCTGACCGATGGCTTTGTTCTGCGGAGCATTGCGTCAGCGTTTTACACTCAATCGTTCCTCTAGACACAGATGAGGATTTCTATTTAGATAGGAGTTAATAAAGATAAGCTGCTTAACAACATTTGTGTCCGTCCCCCCCACACACACACACCCCCACCCACAGCGTGAGTGCATCTCCATCCACGTGGGTCAGGCCGGAGTCCAGATTGGCAATGCCTGCTGGGAGCTGTACTGTCTGGAGCATGGCATCCAGCCTGATGGCCAGATGCCCAGCGACAAGACCATCGGAGGGGGAGACGATTCCTTCAACACGTTCTTCAGTGAGACCGGAGCTGGAAAGCACGTCCCCAGAGCTGTGTTTGTAGATCTGGAGCCCACGGTCATAGGTGAGGTTCAGGTTCCCTCCTCCATCTGGGTATTAAACTTGTTCTGTTCTTTAACCTCGATTGGTTTGTTGACTGTCATTTTGGGGTTTTTGTGCTCAGATGAGGTCCGCAGTGGAACTTACCGCCAGCTGTTCCACCCTGAGCAGCTCATTACAGGAAAGGAGGACGCTGCCAATAACTACGCACGAGGTCACTACACCATCGGCAAAGAAATCATCGACCTGGTTTTGGACCGAATCCGCAAACTGGTGAGTATCTGAACTGTGGAGTTTTTAAATGGACATAAGGCAGTTGTAAAATAACATCCTGTTTCCTCAAGGCTGACCAGTGCACAGGCCTCCAGGGGTTCCTGGTCTTCCACAGCTTCGGTGGTGGTACCGGTTCTGGTTTCACCTCCCTGCTGATGGAACGCCTGTCTGTTGACTACGGCAAGAAGTCCAAGCTGGAGTTCTCCATCTACCCAGCTCCCCAGGTGTCCACTGCTGTGGTGGAGCCCTACAACGCCATCCTGACCACCCACACCACCCTCGAGCATTCCGACTGTGCCTTCATGGTGGACAACGAGGCCATTTATGACATTTGCCGTAGGAACCTCGATATTGAGCGCCCTACCTACACCAACCTCAACAGGCTCATCAGTCAGATCGTTTCCTCCATCACTGCCTCCCTGCGTTTTGATGGTGCCCTGAATGTGGATCTGACCGAGTTCCAGACCAACTTGGTGCCCTACCCCCGTATCCACTTCCCACTGGCCACCTATGCTCCGGTCATCTCTGCAGAGAAGGCTTACCATGAGCAGCTCTCTGTGTCCGAGATCACCAACGCTTGCTTTGAGCCGGCCAATCAGATGGTGAAATGTGATCCACGTCACGGCAAGTACATGGCCTGCTGCCTGCTGTACCGTGGAGACGTGGTGCCCAAAGACGTCAACGCCGCCATCGCCACCATCAAAACCAAGCGCACCATCCAGTTCGTGGACTGGTGTCCAACTGGGTTCAAGGTGGGCATCAACTACCAACCCCCAACCGTGGTGCCAGGTGGTGACCTGGCCAAGGTGCAGAGGGCCGTGTGCATGTTGAGCAACACCACCGCCATCGCCGAGGCCTGGGCTCGTCTGGATCACAAGTTCGACCTGATGTATGCCAAGCGTGCCTTCGTGCACTGGTATGTTGGTGAGGGCATGGAGGAGGGCGAGTTCTCCGAGGCCAGAGAAGACATGGCTGCTCTGGAGAAGGATTATGAAGAGGTTGGAGTTGATTCCATTGAAGGAGAGGAGAGGAAGAGGGAGAAGAGTACTAAACACGTTTATGTTCTGTTTGTTCAGTCAAAATCTGGCTTTTGTGTGTTGTTTTTTAAATGTGATTAAATAAAGGGATGTGAACTACAATTTTCAGTGTTTTTTTTTTTTTTTTTTTTTTTTTTTTTTTGAATGCTTGGTGCTTTTTTTTTAGGTTGCCTGTTTAAGGAAGTTCTTTAGGAGGAACCTGAGTAACCGTGAGGAACCCAATGTGATCATGAGCTCCAGCTTTCAGGTGTTTAGGTGATTACGCACAACAACAGAGCTTCACAGAACTCCGACCTTATAATTAATGATGTTAAAGGTAAATGGTCAACGTTCTGAGTTGTGAAGTCAAATTTTAACTGGTTTAAGGCGCAGGCCGACATGTTTTTGTCCTTGGGGGGGGGGGGGGGGTTTAACTCCACACACAAAATGATTTTAATGTCTAAACTGTCACACCAGCTGAAACCTGAACAGTAAGTTATTTATTACGCGATTAACCAAAGCTAATCCTCTTACAGCACATTTTTTGGGGCTTATCAAATAATTTTGAACAGCAAATAACTTAATAAATAAAAGCTGATCCCAGATCAAATACAACGGCGTGTTTAATCAACAGGCAGCTTAATTTAATTAAATCAATTAACATCACCAGTACAACCGATCTCAGCAACAGGCACGAGCTTTTAATTAAATTTGTAATTTAATTTTAATAGTAAAATATCTTTTACTCACCCAACCGACTGCAACCAGCTCATGAGCGGTTGGCGTGCTTTGGCGCCCTCTTCTGGTCTGTTGGAGTAATCTATCACATGACCGTTCCAGGTCGAATGCAATGAGTGATATTTACAGCGCCCCCTTTTGATTACAGAGCTTTTTAATATATACAGGGGTGTAAACTGGATACCTTGAGTAATGTTTACAGCGCCCCCTCCTGGTTCTCAAGTATTTTACAGAAGCACACATGTTTCTCTTTCGTTTAATTTAAAAGTCTGATACAGAAGTCGTGACATTCCCGAATTAAATTATCAGTTCAATTTATTTAAATTAATTAATAATAAATAGGGTTTGTAATGGGGTTAATTGCTTATATAATATTTTATATACGAAGTAAAAAAAAAACATTTAAATATCGGCTTGAAGGAAAACTTATAATTTAAAACGCTTCTTTCATTTATTATCTCCCGCTTTATCCTCTATTAGGGTCGCGGGGGGGTTCCCCATGCCCATCCAGGGAGAATGTTTCGGGCGCTGGGCAGATACACCCAGGACAGGGCACCAACCTATCGCTGGGCACACACACACACAGACACACTCTATATGGGGCAATTTGGATAATTCAATTGACGATCCATGTTTTTGGACTGTGGAGGGAAACCGGGGAACCCGGAGGAAACCCACGCGGACACGGGGAGAACATGGAAACTCCACCCAGATGGGGATTCGAATTGGGAATCCCTAGTGCTGAGAGGAGAACGTGCTACACCACTAAGCCACCGTGCCACCCCTTAAAATGCTTTTTTTTATAAAGGATATATATATTATTATTATATATATATAAAATTAATTTTCATTCATTCATTCATTCATTATCTTCCGCTTTATCCTCTATTGGGGTCGTGGTGAGGTTCCCCATGCCCATCCAGGGGAGAACGTCTCGGGCGCTGGGCAGATACACCCAGGACAGGGCGCCAATCCATCGCTGGGCACACACTCACTCACACAGACACACTCTATATGGGGCAATTTGGAGAACTCAATTGACTTGATCCATGTTTTTGGACTGTGGGAGGAAACAGGAGAACCCGGAGGAAACCCACGGAGAACCCGGAGGAAACCCACGGGGACACGAAGAGAACATTGAAAATCCACCCAGATGGGGATTCGAACCGGGAATCCCTAGTGCTGAGAGGAGAACGTGCTAAACCACTAAGCCACCGTTCCGCCCTAAATTCATTTTATTAAATAAAAATATATTAATTAAATGAAATGAAAATGTTTAAACTATTACATAAGGCTGTATAAAGTTCTGCTGTCTGGTCATTTAGAAGGAAATTTAGCTAATTTGTGTCAGCGTCCGGTTCTAAAGTCCGTCCAGGTGTCAACAGAGTGAGACACAGACCACAGGAGCTTTAGGAACTTTATTAAAAATGACATTTATTTAAAGTTTTCTTTTCTCTGGATTGTAGAAAAAGTGAAATGTAACCCCAGCAGATTAACCGGCAGGTTCTAGGTTCTGATTCACGCTGCTCTGTGTGGGAGCCCTGAATGTTTCTGTCTGTTCATTAAGCTCCAGATCAGAGAGGGGTGCGACCACGGAGCAGGTTCAGATCCACACACCTCAGACAGAGGCTGGTAGCTCCGCAGATGTCTAATGGAGAGAAAGTGGTGCATGCTTTAGAACCTTTTTTTCTATTTGTTCGGCTCATAATTAAGACATGCAGTCTGTAAACTCGCTCCCGAATAACGTACTTATAAGTGAAGGCCACGGTTCCCACTGCTGAAGCCACAATTAAGATCCCGAGAACCATAAACACAAAACCTGTGATGGGAAGTCGAAAACCTGCCAGGAGACGAACGAGAACCCATTATTTATTATCTCATAGCATACACTCATACCAGCACCAAACACACATTAACACCACCGCTACATCTGAATCACTGCAGAGCTGAGAATCATCCTCCTCCTAAACGTCTCCACCAGTTTATGACAGGGTTGAATTAGCATGCACATGTTTATAAAGGTTAGACAGTGTGTGTGTGTGTGTGTGTGTGTGTGTGTGTGTGTGTGTGTGTGTGTGATTAACTTACCCGTCATTACCGTCACCTTGGCGCTGGAAACAGCCAGACTGAATTCATTATTCAGCGACACGTTGATGCAGAAGGTGCCTGTCTGCTCGAAGAAATGATGGAGGATGAGCTGGCACCCGGGTGAGGGCCGCACGCTGTCGCAGACGGGGTCGCGGGGGGCCAGGCAGTCCGCGTCGGACACCACCGTACACACTTCAGTTGGCAAGCTGTCAAAATCACCAAGAAAGAAAGAAAAAATAAATTAAAATCACTGCAGCTCAGTCGATTGTATTTTAATGCCACAGACGTAAAGGCAGATCCTCGCACCTTCCCTGACAGGTCACCGTGAAATCCACAGGGTTCCGCCCGAGAACGTCCAGCACAAACGCACCACCAGCCTGGACTATCTGCACGTTCTCGATGCCCTCTGAGAAAACGAGGGATTTTTAAAGTGGTCAGTTTATTTATGTGCTTTAAACTTTCAAATACTGTTATTTAGGGGTGAGCTGCAATATTCGCTGATTCGACCATTCGATTCGGAGAACCGTAGTCGACTATGAACCTCATAGTCGAATTTACCATTTTGACCACATGGGGGCGCCCATGGCTGCTGCTAAGCATTAGTTTTGACATGAAATGTCTTTGTTTTCGTTATATATATAGCCTTTTGTCAAATAAAATCATCATAATTTAGTTTTTTAGGTTTTTTTTTAGGTTTTTCCTTTGAAGTGGAAAAAAGTCCAGAACGGGGATCCCATTTACGGTGCTCTAGAAAAACAAGTCAAATATTTAAAAAAATCTTTTTTAAAAACCACTCTTATAGCGCCATCTTTTGGTGAAATTTTAACTGATTCGACTATCAGTCGACTATAGGGAAAATCTGACGAATCAGATTCGACTATGAAAATCCTTTGTTGAATACACCCCTACTGTTATTATTTATACTGTACGTCCTCCACATTTAACCCAGCTGTGCCGTCAACCACCGGACCGGGAATTGAACCGGGGACCTTTAGGTCACGTGGCTGGTTCCTACAACTGCCCCTAAGGTTGCGGTCAGAAGTGAGCTGTCACAATGGGTGGAGTGGACAGAGCTTTTTTTTTGTAGTTTGCATGTTCTCTTTATGTTTGTGTGGGTCCCCCACCCCCACAGTTAATAACAATGAGTTTAGTGTATTAATTGTGTTTGTATGTCTGCCTTTAATAAGCTGGCTTTTCTTTTCTTTATTTAGGGCTTTTCCCTGCTGTTTCCCTGCCTTTTTTCCCCAATCGAAGAAGATCCAGCACCTTCCTCAACCCTAATTAGAAACTTTAAAAGTAAATGTATGAAAAGTGACCAATGCATTTTCACCTGTTCACCTTACTGCCATCAGACAGAAGGTACCGAAGCTTCCCGGCCAAAACAACCCGGCTTATGAACAGTTTTTACCCGCAAGCCATCAGGCTACTAAACAAAATGAACAGTTAAAAACTCCCACACTCCTGCTTTTTACTGTCACTTTACACCAGTCACTTTAAATTGTATATATATATATATATATATATATATTCATTCATTCATTCATTATCTCCCGCTTTATCCTCTATTAGGGTCGCGGTGGGGTTCCCCATGCCCATCCAGGGGAGAACGTCTCGGGTGCTGGGCAGATACACCCAGGACAGGACGCCAATCCATCGCTGGGCACACAGTCACTCACACAGACACACTCTATATGGGGCAATGTTGGAGAATTCAATTGACTTGATCCATGTTTTTGGACTGTGGGAGGAAACCGGAGAACCCGGAGGAAACCCACGCGGACATGGGGAGAACATGGAAACTCCACCCATATGGGGATTCGATAATTATATATATAATTTATCTTCTATGTAGAGTTATATCCTGATGCCTCACCTCAAGAATTTCTATGTACCAACATGGAGCACAAATGACAAATAAAACTTGAAACTTACATTTAATAATTAGTTTGAATCAGTTTAAATCTAATAAAAAAATCAAATAAAATCAGCAGAACATGTCATTTAAACGAGAGGTGTACAGACTTTTGTTTACGACCGCATGCAACGACTTACCAACGATTTGGATCTCAGCGGAGAAGGAGCCATAACGATATATCACACAGTCCCGCTCTGAATTCATTCCCATGAAAACAGCATCTCTGTCTACTGCTGCATCCAGATCCATACCGGTCCCTGAAAACATCGCAATCGTTGTTCCAATTCATCCCAAAGGTGTGTGATGGCGTTGAGGTCAGAGCCCTAGACTTTTCACAGCAGCTCATCTATCATGCAGGACATTAGGAGTTGCTCATACCTGATGAAATCCCAGCTCCTGTGGGATCTTCTGACTGTCGGGGGTCAGTAGTCGGGTTGCTGACCGAAGGACTCGGAGGAGCGAAGCATGAAGGATCTGGAATAGCAGCCTGGACGATGACGTGAGGTTTGAAGGAGCCAGTTTTGGTGAAGGTGTGGGTGACCGAGAGTTCCCTTGATATGACCGTCCCACTACCGTCTCCAAAATCCCAGTTGTAGGTGATGTCAGAACTGACCAGGTATGAACTGGGATCATGGAGAGTCACTTCGAAGGCAACAGCTCGGTTTTGGACGAATTTCTGGTCCAGCTCATCTTTATCGTTCACTTGTGTGAGTGTGACTGCAAAGGGAATCTGATCTACAGAAGATAAATGATACAGAGCCACAATTAGCTTCAAACAAATGAATGAATGAATTAATAAAGCAACAAGATATGAGAGAGAGCATAAATAAAACATTTACGAACACACGTTAGTAAAAAACAAAGTTGTTAATAATCTGGTCTTCCACAACGTAATCAAGTCTAGTTTTTAAAGTGCACGCTGGTCGCTGAGTAACAGGTTTCCAGTTTTTCAAACAATCAAATACTGCCATCTAGTGGGCAAATTACAGAAAGCAGTTTATTTTAAAAAAATCCTGAAAAATTTTGTATTGTGTATCACGCATCGATACGGATGTGAAGCGCTCAGAGGTGTGGGTTATTGTTCATAAAGTCACGGCTGGACAGACGGCTCAGCCAATCAGATTTAAAGACCGGATCTACCGGATTTATAATAAATAATAGATGTAGGAAAGGATGGCTGGATGAATGAATGGATGAATAACTCACCAGTGACGGAGAACCGTGTGGAAGCAAAGCCTATAGGGATGAACTTGTCTCGCTTTCTGTAGTGATAAATAACCACCTCCATCAAATACGAACCCAGTGGAATCTCATCAGTACCGACGGTCAGAGACGAAGACGGACCATCAGACACCTGCCAGTATCGTCCTATCACAGTGAGAGGATGTTTATAAATAAAAATATATTCAACTTTAAAAATGTTAAACTATTTTAAACCTTTATGAATTTTTATATATATTAATGCAGTGTAGTGGTGTCTTCAACTAAGGATTTTCATAGTCGAATCTAATTCGTCAGATTTTCCCTATAGTCGACTGATAGTCGAATCAGTTAAAATTTCACCACAAGATGGCGCTATAAGCGTGGTTTTAAAGTATTTATTTTTTTTTATATATTTTACTTGTTTTTCTAGAGCACCGTAAATGGGATCCCCGTTCTGGACTTTTTTCCACTTCAAAGGAAAAACCTAAAACACTCATATCAAGGCTATATATATATATATAACGAAAACAAAGACATTTCATGTAAAAACTAATGCTTAGCAGCAGCCATGGGCGCCCCCATGTGGTCAAAATGGTACATTCGACTATGAGGTTCATAGTCGACTACGGTTCTCCGAATCGAATCGTCGAATCAGCGAATATTGCAGCTCACCCCTAATGCAGTGTATAGTCTATAATATTATTATACATATATATATAGAATGTCCTGTTAAAGTTCTGGATAATTATTTCTTTATTTTTCTATATTGGCGTGGTTACATAATTTAAAACCGTCTGTTTTTAAACTTACCACACGTTTTCCACACAAACACATACGGAGGTTTCTTGTCTCCAGGTTTTCTGAGTGGAGAACCATCGGGGAACATCACGTCGTCGTCGTCCACTGGTGTTTCAGGGTAGACAGGGTCACCCTTACGATGCAGGGTACCTAAAAAAAAGAGCAGATAAGGTTCCTGCAATCTATATATATATATATATATTTAAAAATGTATTAATCTTTGTGCAGTCATACTTACCGTTGACAAAGCAGTTTGTTCTCCAGACAGCGTGTCCATCAGGAGTTGCCACCTGATTGGCTGGGAGGAGAATCTCAATACTAAAGGTAACTTTGGCACCAGTGAGAGTCGGTGCATCATTCTGGAGGTTAAACTTCAGCTCTCCACCTGCAGGAAGAAGCACAGCTTACCTTACGATCATAACAACAGATTTAAAGTCCAGCAAACTCTGGGTTCATTTGGTTTCAGAGGATTATTTATTGCAAACAGCGTGAAAACATGGCAGTCAGATCAAATCAAATTTAATTTGTCATCGGTCTGCTCACACAAGATTACCAGGTAACAAATGAAAAAAAAAAAAAGTTTTAATTTATGTTTAAATCTGAAGTGCAAAGCGTTTTACAATTCAGTCTGCAGAGCAAAATGCAATTAACCTGATTGAGGATACGTACATTTACATGTAAAATGTAAATCAATAAATAAATATAAAGGAAACGTCAAAATGAGATGTAAAATGTAAATATTAGAATGCAAAATAAATGTAAAAAGGGATCAATCAAAAATATAAATGTTATTTTAACTGAGAGCTGATTAAGTACAGTGTTGGAGAAAAAAAATTGCTAGTAGAAAAAGTAGAAAAATAAATTTATGTGAAAAATTTAAACTTTTTGCACAGTGTCTATGGGCTGTTGTTAATTGAGGTTCCTGTGTGGGTTCTACGGTACCTGTCCAGCTGCTTTTGAAGCGCGGGTCTCTGTGGTGCCACACCGGATACATTTTGGTGTTCCATGACTGGGATGGTGGGAACCTGGATCTGGACTCGCAGGTTTCTTGGAGAAGCAGACCAAAGGTTCAGTTTTAAATCAATTGTACATCATTATTTTCACCCCTGTAGGTTTACACTGTATAAGACTCCGTCTCCGGATTGGATGAAACACTTGGCACAAGACCATGTGGGACTTTTAAGGGGGAGGGACATAAATTCTGGATCATGAAAGGACTCGTAATCCTCGCTTAGCCGTCATGTGAGCTTGCTTTCTTCTAAACTAATAACCTAATTGTACTTTAAGAAAGACCTGGCACATGTTCAGAAGCCCACCCTGCAACACACACACACACACACACACACACACACACACACACACACACAAACATAGAACAGAACCCACCAACCCACAGGACCTTTATTTGGTGGACAAATTTAAGGAAAGCCATGTTGTGCACACAGTATTATTTATTCATTCATTCATTATCTCCCGCTTTATCCTCTATTAGGGTCGCGGGGGGGGGTTCCCCATGCCCATACAGGGGAGAACATTTTGGGCGCTGGGCAGATAGACCCAGGACAGGGCGCCAATCCATTGCTGAGTATTATTATTATTATTATTATTCATTAATTCATTATCTCCCATTTTATCCTCTATTAGGGTCGCGGTGGGGTTCCTCATGCCCATCCAGGGGAGAACGTCTCGGGCGCTGGGCAGATACACCCAGGACAGGGCGCCAATCCATCGCTGGGCACACACTCACTCACACAGACACACTCTATATGGGGCAATTTGGAGAACTCAATTGACTTGATCCATGTTTTTGGACTGTGGGAGGAAACCGGAGAACCCGGAGGAAACCCACGCGGACACGGGGAGAACATGGAAACTCCACCCAGATGGGGATTCGAACCGGGAATCCCTAGCGCTGAGAGGAGAACATGCTAAACCACTAAGCCACCGTGCCGCCTATTATTATTATTATTATTATTATTATTATCATTTGGTTCTTTGGTGAAGATTTTATCACATTTTCTTACTGCAGTTATTTTATTATAATAATCTTATTCTTATATATTTATACTAATATTGGCAAATCAGTAAAGCTGCTAGTCCTTAACCAAAAGTTCTATTCAGTTTTAAAGTGCAAATTCACCAAACACTGTTTTATTTTTGCCCTTCAGTCTCAGTGTCTACAGAAATAATTTGACATCCCATCGTCTCACCATCACCAAGCACTAATGTTAACACCTATTACAGCCTTTGTTTTGATGTTAACGATTTGATGGGAATTTTTACCCACGACATGATGCTTTCTGTATATTCTGACATACGAGCCATCCTCCTCTACAGCTTCCGCCTACTGTGTTGTAGATGGTAGATGTTTTGGAGGCAGCCCTCAGACTCTAAAGAACCTCCAAGAACTCCGAGTCGTCCAAGTGGGAGTCAAACCCAGATTCAACGGCGCTCCAAATATACATTAAAATACATTTCAAACATTTAAGGCTCGTAATCACCAAATAAAAAAGGAACTGAAGACCAGAGCAATATGAACAATGAATGTAGTTTATGCTAAAACACTAAATAGTTCCTTTAATTTGGGGTAAATCTTGGGTATTACAGTTAAAATGCACTTTAGCTCGAACAACATGATCAAAAATCACATTAAAACTTATTGAAATAAAAAGTTTTCTCGCCATAAAACAATGAAATATAAACGTATAATGCATGATGTATGAACCTACCTGCCAGCAGCACCCCTGAACAAAGAACCAGAATAAGAGTTCTCGAGCAAACGTTCATCTCGCTGCTTCAGTTTCAATGTCGCGATGAAAAATCCTGATCTTGTTATATATCAATGAATTCTGGGTTTGGAGGAATAAGAGGCCACACCCAAACCAAGTGCGCACAGTCGGATTTACATATTAAAGTAGGTCAGAATTCCATAAGTGTCTTAAACAATAGAAATAGATTTATAATGTAAACTCTATAATGCCATTTTTCTCAGGGTTTGATTACTTTCATCTCATTAAATGCATTAAGACAATTCTGTATCGCAAGTGTTTAAAAACTCCAGGTGTAAACATGCAAATGATGAGATTTTCAGAATCTAAAGCATGAAATAAACTCAAGTTAGTTAATAAACCCAAAAAGTCATGGCATGCTTTGAGAAATAAGATGTTCAACAAATCAATAAAATAAAATAAAAAACAATAAAAACCTTTTTTAAACCTATAAACAAATAATAATGCATTAAAACTCATTAAAGCACATCTTCACTTCTGTTACTGAGTTTGTTGTGATCACTGCGTCGAACTCTTCTGTTAAAAACCCTCAAAATAATCACGCTGTCCTTTATAATAAATTACAGATTGTATACTTAGTTCCAATTTATCTAAAAACGGGATTTATGTTGTTTTTAAAAGTATGAGAATTGAATTACTTTAATATTTAATTATTTTAATAAAGGCCACAACAGATGCTTTCCGATTAAAAGTCTATTCTGGAGAAAAGTAGGACTTTTTGATCGTGCTAATCCAGATTTGGACAACATTCCACATTTCTGTGCCAATAAAACAATAAGTCACATTTTGAGACTGAGAGGTGAGCGCCAGGAATGAGAAGTCAGATCAGCTTTAGACGCTCGTGACTCGCATTCAGTCAGATTTCAGGATTTCTTTTTACACTTTGCTAAAACACTAGAGCTTTGTGTGCCAGAATATCCTTCAATAATCCTGCAGCTGCCTAACGGTGCAACACTCCATACATAACATTTATACATTATATATATATATATATATATATATATATAGGCGGCACGGTGGCTTAGTGGTTAGCATGTTCTCCTCTCAGCACTAGGGATTCCTGGTTTGAATCCCCATCTGGGTGAAGTTTCCATGTTCTCCCCATGTCTGCGTGGGTTTCCTCCGGGTTCTCCGGTTTCCTCCCACAGGAAAAACATGGATTGGTCAATTGCCCTTGTCCATATAGGTGTGTTTGTGTGATGTGTGCCCAGCGGATTGGCGCCGTCATGGGTGTAACGCCCGAAACGTTCTCCCTTGGATGGGCATGGGGAACCCCACCGCGACCCTAATAGAGGATAAAGTGGGTGATAATGAAACATATATATATATATCATACATAAACAGTACTTGCTTCACTGTCTATTTCCTCCAATTACCATGTAGATGGACTTTGTAGTTTTATAATTACAGACTGTAGTCTATCTGTGTTCTGAGGTTGTTAGTCCCCTGTTGGTTCTCTGTTGGTTCTCAGGAGCATCACAGAACAGGTATCATTTGGGTGGTGGATTGTTTATGGTCAGTTCTGCAGTGACACTGATGTGGTGAGGGGGGGTTTAGTGCAGCAATGCTGCTGGAGTTTCATTTAAACACCTCAGTGACACTGCTGGGATAGAAATAATGCCCCCACCCAATAACCCCTGCTCTGTGGTGGTACTATTGGGGTTCTGAGCATTAGAGAACAAGTACACAGTATGTCCCGTAGAACACAAACAGATGGATTACAGAATGGAACTGTTGAACCGCACACTCGTCTTCTGATCTGAGGAGCATCGACAATGCTGTCAATAAAACATCTGCAGGTGATCTAAAAAAAAAAAAAAAAAAAAAAAAAAAAAAAAAAAAAAAAAAAAAGAAACCGTAGACGCTTTAATCCAAAGCGACTCACAGACGAGGCGAGGTTGAGCATGTTCTCATAAAACATTTATTTACACAGGATAATCACATTTATAAAAGGAAGAATTCACAAACATTCCTCTGACCAGAAAAACGCTCCGATTGCAATCTGAAACCTGAGAGTTCGTGTGTTCAACCCCCCCCCCCCTCCACCCCCCCCACGGCGCCTCCATCGTGTTCTCAGTCATGTTACCGATGTGCGAACGCAAGCCAACACGCGCTAACCCCCCCCCCCCCCCCAAAGCCCCGTCCCTTGGCACCACCTGGACGGTCGGCAGGGTTCCGGAGCGGCGGTGTGCTTGGTGCGTTTGGTTGCGAGTCCCACGGTTCAGGAGGAATGACCGGCTCGGGTTGGAACGGATCAGTGCATGGTCAGCATGCAGCAGTTCTAAATGAACGATCGATGCCCGCGTCGCCTTTAGAGCGTCGCAACACGGTCGCCGTGACGACCTCCGGAAATCAAAGCGTTCGATTCGACAAGACGGTGAAATGTAGCAGCTGTGGCTCGACTTCCGTATCACGATCTACACGACTTTGGTTGGAGCGTTCACGCCGGTTCTGATGCGGACACCGCAGACGGACGGAGGGCCGTGAGCCCAAAACACCTGAAAAGGCCTACTGCATAAAAACACACAGTACACCGTATTCAGACGTACCGGACGTTCTCGCACACATAGCATGTGAAAAGTTCTCCGACGACCGACTGAAACGAAGCCGTTCTGAAGCACAGGAATGCATCGCACTGTGCTTATCCCGTCACTCACCAGGAACCGAACCACGAGATCAAGAAAGAAAAAGAAAAAAAAACGAAACAGGAATGAGTGTTGATCAGAACCACGAAAACCTAAAACATGATTCATATTAAACAGCAGAACTCGGTGGTAGTGTGACGATGTTGGCAGTCTGATTGACGTAGTAGCTACCCGATAACGACTTAAATTATAAAAGAAAGCTCTTAAACGCACTAGAGGCTACAAAGCAACAGGGAGACGGCGGGAAAAGAATGAATTCAAACAGAAATTGCGTGTAATGAATTAAAAACTTGAGGTACCGAGGAGCTGGGCATGACATTACATCGACATGCCAAAGGATGCACACATCAACATCAACCAACTGTGAAGTATAGTGAAGGGCGCAGATGCAGCCTTTAAATTAAGACTGATTCCATGCCCGCGTTTACGTCGGGTTAAAATAAACTGATCGAATAAACTAAGCGGCATTCTGTAACACTAATTGTGCAGGAGGCAGTCGCAGGGTTGGGGTTAAGAAACCAAGTACTATGGCTGAATTGCCCTTGGGCTGGACCAGGGCTGCCCACCACTTCTGGGCAGGTGTGCTCACTTCCCTCAGTGTGTGTTTTGCTGCATGGATGGGTTAAATGTGGAGGACAGATTCCTCTGTGTGTGAATAAAATAGGCAAAACAGATCACTATCACTTTCACCCCCCCCCCGACCCCCCCCCCCCCCCCCCCCCCCCCCATCAGGACTGCAGGTTCTGTCGTATGAAGTATTAAAGTCGTGCGATCATCCTGCATTCTGCCAATTTCAGTCGCATCCAGGATTTTCATTCATTCATTATCTCCCGCTTTATCCTCTATTAGGGTCGCGGTGGGGGGTTCCCCATGCTCATCCAGGGGAGAACGTTTCGGGCGCTGGGCAGATACACCCAGGACAGGACGCCAACCTATCGCTGGGCACACACTCACTCCCACAGACACGCACTCTACATGGGGCAATTTGGAGAACTCAATTGACTTGACCCATGTTTTTGGACTGTGGGAGGAAACCGGAGAACCCGGAGGAAACCCACGTGGACAACATGGAAACCCCTAGTGCTGAGAGGCAGACGTGCTGACCACTAAGCCACCTGCATCCAGGATTTCAAAATGCAAAAATCAATAGTTTGTTTTTCGATTTAATGAAATCTAATTTCAGAACCCGGTGCGGTTCCTTCTGCGTACGTTCTCCCGTTCATCACCGGATCCTCCAAATCACGAGGCAGAGTCGCGATGCCAATACGACTCCATATAACAACAAGCTGGCATTGACAACAAGCTAGACTGGACGTGTAACGCTGACCGTCTGTACAGAAAGGGACAGAGCAGGTTGTACCTCCTGAGGAGACCACGGCCTTTTAACATCTGTTACCAGGGTTCTTTGTACAGCGTGGTGTGCTGGGGGAGGAGCATATCCATGAAGGACACGTCCAGGTTGGACAAACTGATCAGACAGGCAGGTTCTGTTGATGGCATGAAGCTGGACACTCTGGTGACCGTGGCAGAGAAGAGGACCAAGGACAAACTACCGAACGTCGTGGATGATGTCAGTCACCCTCTGCACACAGTCATCAACAACCAGAGGGGCAAATTCAGTCACAGACTGCGCCTTCCCAAGAGCAGGACCAACAGACTGAACACACTCTTTTGTCCCTAATGCCATCAGACTGTACAACTCCTCTCTGGGGGGGGAGGAGGGGTAACAGGGAGACAGGAGGACGACCATGACAACTCTTTTTGTGCAATATAAATATCGGCAATATTATATATATATATTGATATATATATATATATATTTTATTTTATTATCTATGTGTGTACTGTAATAATGATGCTACTGGAGACTTAATTTCCCTGAAGGAATTACCCAAAGGGATCAATAAAGTTATATCTTCTCATATAAAGTTACCGCTACATCCCGTCAGTGGGTACGACACAACAGCAGGAGGAGTACGGAGGTCGGCTCACGTTCGGCTTCCTTCATTAATGACGAGCGCAAACGTATAGAAAGCCTAACGAGGCTGTACGACGACGGGGCAGCGGCCCGCAGCATCAGGACCCGCAGGACCAGCTCGTGATTCAGAGGATGCGGTGACGTTCAGGAGAATCATGAACATCGGCTTCGGAACCGTTTATTCATTTCGGCTCTGAAGACCTGAAGCTCGGACTGTCGAACATGGGAACAGTGTGGTTTATAGAAGGACGCAGTCAGTCTGTCGTAACGTCCACCGTCTGAGCGTAAAGACGTCACACAGACGCACGGTCTCGGGGAATCGAGTGTTTCTGTACAACCCTCCATTAATGCAAAGGCGAAATAAAAGCATGCACGGTCCGATATGCTCATCAGCTCCACGCGGGCTTGATGTCATCGATCGGGAAAAACGCGAAAGACAAAAAATAAAATAAAATAAAATAAAAAATAGCTATACATCTGACCTTTAGATACTGCGCGGTAAAGGAACTCCGTATGTAACATTTACAACCATTTAAAACAATGACTGCTCTGAACGGGAGGTCCGTCTGTTCGCAACGCCCGCCGTGAAATGTCATCGAAAATAGAGGCGGCTTTTCTGTTCACACAATGAACAAGATTCAAAAGAAACGAAAACCGGCGCGTCGCGATCCCCGAAAATCTCTCAACACTCGCTTCACATGAGTCCAGCCCCCCCCCCCCCCCAAAGCAACGGGGTACGTTACAATAATAAAAAACAATAATGTTTAAAAAGAAGAAAACGAGACGAGTGGACAGGTCAACAGTTTACAACTGGATGAGAATGACAAACGCTGCCCCCTCTGTTCCTGCCGAGCAAATTCCAATTATATTTAGAAAACGGTGACAAAAATACTATGTACATTTTTTTTTTATAATAAATAACGTCTCCATTTTTTTTTTTTTTTTTTTTTTTTTTTTTTTTGCTAGATTTAAATTCATAGTTATTGCAACACATTCGGGCGCTGAGGAGATACGACCCGTAAACGACGACAACGAGCCCGAGCGTGATGAAGCAGAGGAACCGAACGCGAGGGACGGAATAAAACATGAAACAAACCGCAGACGGCAGCGACGCCGGGGACTCTTCATACGAAGGTTATAACCTCTCTACGACTGCAACACACACCTGTGGACGGCACTGTGCATTCTCAAATCGCAGGTTCAAACCAACATCGGTAACCTCACCGCACCTCCAATGTCAGGCTCCATCCCAATCTACAGACCCATTGTTATCATTGCCCCTTATAGGGGTCATAGGGTAGTGATTCTTAACCACTCGAGAACCCCTGCTCGAGAAAGTAGTGTAAAACTCCTCAGGGCTCTTCTGCTTTATCCTCTATTAGGGTCGCGGGGGGGGGGGGGCACTCGGACACGGGGAGAACATGGAAACTCCATCCAGATGGGGATTCGAACCGGGAATCCCTAGCGCTGAGAGGCGAACATGCTAAACCATAAGCCACCGTGCCTTACCTCACTCATTCATTCATTGTCTCCCGCTTTATCCTCCATCAGGGTCGCGGTGGGGTTCCCCATGCCCATCCAGGGGAGAACGTTTCGGGCGCTGGGCAGATAGACCCAGGACAGGACGCCAATCTATCACTGGGCACACACTCACTCACACAAACACACTCTATATGGGGCAATTTGGAGAACTCAATTGACTCGGTCCATGTTTTTGGACTGTGGGAGGAAACCGGAGAACCCGGAGGAAACCCACGCGGACATGGGGAGAACATGGAAACTCCACCCAGATGGGGATTCGAACCGGGAATCCCGCCCCTCCTCAGGGCTGTTTGTTTTTTTTTTAACAAATTTTAAAATCTCCGACTCTGTAACTAACAGATTTGGGATGCAGCCTGACATTTCAGACCAAACGAGCCCCAAGACTCGTCAAAAAAAAAAAACAAAACGGGACGGGCAGGGGGCTGGAGCACCCGAATCAGGATCACGAATATATTAAAATATATTACAGCATTAAAACTTTAAATAGCCATTTGAGGATCGCCGCGTAGCCGTCGACCCGTCGGGACAGGAGCCCCGCCCCCGAAACGCCACGGGGCTTAAAAGCGGACGAACGTTAAAAAGAAGGACCGAGACGAAGCGAGGACGCCCACACTGACGTAGCAGCTGTAAGTAGGAGTGAGCCGGCAGGAGCGCGATGATTATTATGATTATTATTTGGGAAGCGGTGGCAGGTGGGGGGGCGGTTCTAAAGGGAGCGGCGGGCGCTGGGGGTATCTGTAGTCGCTGAACTGCGGGTGATAGTCGTAGGATTGGGACTGGGTGGGCTGCACCCCCTGGGCACTCAGCAGCGAGTTCAGCATGTCGAACGTGTCCTGGAACTCGCTGCTTTGGCCACCGGGGGCGCCGCCGTGCCCGTTCGTGTCCGCCTTGTCGGCTTTGGGGTGCGAGAAGGCTCCCGGGTGGTGCGCGAGAGCGAGGGAGGGCAACATGTCGGCGGGCAGCGAGGACAGCTGGGGGAGCTGAAACACTCCCCGGGACGACTTGCTGATTTTGGGGGGGTGCAAGCTCTCCGTGGGCTCTGAGGGGTGAGTCCGCTTTCGGGAGGAGGAGGAGGAGGAGGAGTGCGTTTTGGTGACGTCCGAGCCTTTTTTGCTGCCGGCGGAGTTGGAGCTGGAGTGTTTGTGCGAGGAGGACGAGGACGAGGACGAGTGGCTGCTGCCGGAGTGATGGTGGTGGTGGTGGTGATGGTGGTGGTGGTTGGAGCGCTCTCGGTGCTTGTCCTTGCTCCTCGCCTCGTCCGCCGAGCCTTTATCCGGGACACGGATCTTGACCTTGATGTTCTGCTCGGCGCCCCGGCTGCCGCCCGGCTGCCCCGATTTGTGGGCGGGGCGCTCCTGCCGCTTGTCCAGAGGAATCTTCAGCAGAATGGGCTCGGACGAGCCGGAGGCGCCCTGCTGCGGCTGGTGGTGGTGCTGCTGCTGCTGGTGGTTGTGGTGGCGCTTCTCCTTCCGCTGCTGGCTCATCAGCGCCTGGGCGGCCGTGGCGTACTCCCGCTTCACGCTGGCCTCCATGTTCTCCAGCTTCTTCTTCTGCGCCGCCAGCTCCTCGGCGTGCTTGGCGCGGTACTCGCTCAGACTGAGGGACACTCGGGCGGGGGCCAGGGGCTCGGGGTTCGTCTCCTTGGCTCCGGGCTGCTTCTCCTCCGGCGCAGGAGGCCATGGACGAGGAAGACGACGAGGACGCCGAGGGAGGGGCGGAGAGGCTCATCAGGCTGGCCAGCGTGCTCTCGGCGAGCATGCTCATCATGCTGTCCACCTTGTCTGCCTCGTCGCCGAGCTTCGACTTCTTCTGACCGGGGGCCTGCGACAAAAACAGAGAGATGAACCACACGCGCTCCGCAGGATGTGCCGGGCGATCCGACTTCTCACGATGCATGATCCGCCACGACAGCCACGACGCCAATCCCACGCAAATCAGAGTTACCTTCCAGTTGCGAATGCGTTTCAGGCAGTTGGGCGTCTTCTCCAAGATCTGCAGAAACTCGTGGGTCAGCTCTGAAAGACAAAAACAAACTCACATCATTCATTCATTCATTCATTATCTCCCGCTTTATCCTCTATTAGGGTCGCGGGGGGGTTCCCCATGCCCATACAGGGGAGAACGTTTCGGGCGCTGGGCAGATACACCCAGGACAGGCCGCCAATCCATCGCTGGGCACACACTCACTCACACAGACACACTCTATATGGGGCAATTTGGAGAACTCAATTAACTTGATCCATGTTTTTGGACTGTGGGAGGAAACCGGAGAACCCGGCGGAAACCCACGCGGACACGGGGAGAACATGGAAACTCCACCCAGATGGGGATTCGAACCGGGAATCCCTAGCGCTGAGAGGAGAACATGCTAAACCAACCAAGCCACCGTGCCACCAACTCACATCATTATTATTATAATTATTATGCACAGTGCACAGTTTCTTATGTTCGTTATTTATTCATTCATTCATTGAATGGGGGGGGGGGTTCCCCATGCCCATCCAGGGGAGAATGTTTCAGGCGCTGGGCAGATACACCCAGGACAGGACGCCAATCTATCGCTGGGCACACACTCACACACACAAACACACTCTATATGGGGCAATTTGGAGAACTCAATTGACTTGATCCATGTTTTTGGACTGTGGGAGGAAACCGGAGAACCCGGTGGAAACCCACACGGACACAGGGAGAACACGGAAACCTCACCCAGATGGGGATTCGAACCGGGAATCCCTAGCGCTGAGAGGAGAACATGCTAAACCACTAAGCCACCGTGCGCCGCTGTTTGTTATTTATTTAATGTAAAATTAAATATTGTTTCCCCAAAAAACAAAAAAAACAAACCCACAATGTTGGGCTTTTGCTCGATATTATCAAAATATTCACTTCCTTTGTGAAACTCAAAGTTCAAATGAATCAAAGTCCCTTAAACTTTAGATTTATGTCCATTTTAAAGTCAACAGACACACGTTCTGCAAGTGGAACTTTATTTATTTATTTTGTTCTCACACCACTTTCTCTAAAGATCTGGCAACCGGCATGATTTGCATTGTTCTTGACGATGTCGTGGCAGTCTTACGATTAATAAATTGTTTGGTTGCGATCAATTACAAAAACAATAAATTGTCCCATCCCCAGAGATCCTGAGAAGCATAAAGGGGCCTTCTACAAAAAAGTGCCCCTTTAAAGGTGGACACATACACAACCCCAAAATGCATTTACCCCCCCCCCCCACACACACACACACACCAACAGCCTTCCCAACCTACCATCCAGCAGCTCCAGAGTGACCGTCGGGTCGACATATTCCCACCAGTGTTTGCTGTCTGTGGAGACGGGAATCTCCCAGTTGGACCATTTGCAGGCCAAATGAATGCAGACGCAGGCGACCACAGTGGGACTGTACTGCAGGCAGAACGTGGTCAGGTGCAGGCTGCGCACGCGCACACACACACACACACACAGACAGAATGACCTGTTAAACCATATTAAACGCTTACGCAGTCTGCCCTCATGGATATATCAGACTCGTAACGCACCTGTTGGTCGCCATAAAATACGAGGTCTGTGCCAGGTCCTTACTCGCTGCAATAAAGACATGCAAACATCCCGGATGAAACCTTCCTCCCAAAATCACTTCACGAGCAAAGACTGCACCTGCATCCATTAACAGGACGCGCTTACCTCGTACGAGCTCGGTGCACTTGACCACATGCGTGTGCGGGTGGTTTATTCGGATATCAAAAGCTGCGGTGACAAAAAAAAGAAGAGAAACAAAGAAAGACGTGAGAACGCAGGTTTCAGTGACATAAAAACGTCTACGCGTCACACGTCTATCGCTTCGGAACGCCACTGGAATTTATTTTAAATTCTGTAATGCACACAAATCTGCAACGGCGTGATAAAAAAACTAAATTGTAAAAGCATTAAATAAAAAATGCCGCCGACAGCAAATATAATTTCATAAAAAAACACTGCAGCTTTTATTTATAAACCTCAAAAAATAATCAGAAAACTGACGCTAAACATCTAAACAAACTCAGCGCATCAGAAAACGGTTAGAAAGTATCGACGACATCGTCCTGCGACGTCTTCAGCACGGAGTTTTCTGTCGGAAAAGTAGAGAGACCTACAAGAATTCAAAATCTTAAGCCGAAACAGTGAAATGATTAAAATGACTGGAAATTCCTGTCGGGAAGAGAACACAGATAGAACTGTGACGGTGAGGTTGGGACCGGAATCTGCGGCTGGGAGAAAGCGACTCTCATGTAACTCAGGACCCACTTTCCCAAACTTACCGAGGGTCTGGAGTATAATGCTCTCAAGAATGACCACGTCTTGGGCTTGGATCTGGTAAGTCTGAGATCGAGAGGACAAGCAAATTACTCACAAGGTCTCACGTGCTCGCATCACTCTCTCTCATGCACTCTCTTACCAGATCGTACACTTACTCTGCATGTGGCCCGACAAAAACATCACACACAGCTTCTTCTAAATGCTTACACACGCTGAACGTTTTATTAGGAACGTAGAACAGACGTTCATCCGGTCGTGAGGCGTGGTGTATGAGGTCAAACTGACATGTACCGAACCATTCATTCATTCATTATCTCCCGCTTTATCCTCTATTAGGGTTGCGCGGGGGGGGGGGATCCAAAAGGAGAACGTCTCGTGCGCTGGGACAGGGCAGAGCGCCAACCCATCGCTGGGCACACACTCACTCACACACACACTCTATATGGGGCAATTTGGAGAACTCAATCGACTTGATCCATGTTTTTTGGACTGTGGGAGGAAACCGGAGAACCCACGCGGACACGGGAAGAACATGGAAACTCCACCCAGATGGGGATTCGAACCGGGAATCCCCAGCGCTGAAAGGAGAACGTGCTAAACCACTAAGCCACCGTGCCGCCTCTGTTGCATACATTCATTCATTATCTCCCGCTTTATCCTCTATTAGGGTTGCCGGGGGGGGGGTCCCCATGCCCATCCAGAGCAACCTGGCAACCCATGACCTGGCAACCCATCTGAACCCGTTTACCTCATCTATTCATTCATTCATTCATCATCTCCCGCTTTATCCTCTATTAGGGTCGCGGTGGGGGTTCCCCATGCCCATCCAGGAGAGAACGTCTCGGGCGCTGGGCAGATACACCCAGGACAGGACGCCAATCCATCGCTGGGCACACACTCACACTCTATATGGGGCAATTTGGAGAATTCAATTGACTTGATCCATGTTTTTTGGACTGTGGGAGGAAACCGGAGAACCCGGAGGAAACCCACGCGGACACGGGGAGAACATGGAAACTCCACCCAGATGGGGATTCGAAACGGGAATCCCTAGTGCTGAGAGGTGGACGTGCTAAATCACTAAGCCACCGTGCCGCCTCGTATCGAACCAATGATGGTGCACATCAACACATCGACAAAAACGGCATAACACCTTGAACACGACGGGCGGCGACGGCAGCACAGTGTTCCTGATAAAACGTTCAGTGTGTACAAAATGACAACGCACACAGACTTAGAGGAACATATGCATTCAGCTGCATATTGGAAGTTGGATGTTCAGAAATGACATTAAGCAGCTCCGCCCCTGATTTATATTTATATTTATATATATATATATATATATATATATATATTAGGGGTGTATTCAACTAAAGATTTTCATAGTCGACTGATAGTCGAATCAGTTAAAATTTCACCGCAAGATGGCGCTATAAGCGTAGTTTTTAAAAAAGATTTTTTTTTTATATTTTACTTGTTTTTCTAACAAAAGAAAACCTTTTTTTTGTTTTTGTTTTTTCTTTTTTTTTTCTTCTAGAAATTAGGATGATTTTATTTGACAAAAGGCTATATATATAACGAAAACAAAGACATTTTATGTAAAAACTAATGCTTAGCAGCAGCCATGGGCGCCCCCATGTGGTCAAAATAGTACATTCGACTATGAGGTTCATAGTCGACTACGGTTCTCCGAATCGAATCTTCGAATCAGCGAATATTGCAGCTCACCCCTAATATATATATATTCTTTTTTTAAATGGTCAGAAAGTCAAAATAGATGAGTGACTCGAGTCCTAACGCGCGGTGTACTTACAGATTTCCTGCTGTCTGGTGAGGGGTCCTGAGGGTTGAGACAGACATTGGCTACCTTAACCACGTGCTCCAACTTCCGCGGCTGCTCCTCCACCTTGGTGGCCAAGAAAAGCGCGGCAGGGCCAACCGCCTGCAACACGACACGAGTGTCAGAGCTCACAGCTGCACACAGCGACTTCAAAACATCTGTTTAAGAGCATAAACATTACAATACACACATTTCGGTGGAATCGGGTGAAGGACTGGATCATGTAGAACCTGTGCATGTAGACGATGGCGGTGTTGATGGTGAGCTGCGATCTGTTCATCTCAGATTAAGGAAATGACGGCGGGTCGCGTGAACGCTGACTGTGTATTAAAAGTTCCCTTTTATTTATATTTAATTAGATGAGGTAAGGCACGGTGGCTTAGTGGTTGGCACGTTCTCCTCTCAGCACTAGGGATTCCCGGTTCGGATCCATCTGGGTGGAGTTTCCATGTTCTCCCCGTGGGTTTCCTCCGGGTTCTCCGGTTTCCTCCCACAGTCCAAAAACATGGATCAAGTCAATTGAATTCTCAAAAAATTGCCCCATATACAGTAGAGTGTGTCTGTGTGAGTGAGTGTGTGCCCAGCGATGGATTGGCGCCCTGTCCTGGGTGTATCTGCCCAGCGCCCGAGACGTTCTCCCCTGGATGGGCATGGGGAACCCCACCGCAACCCTGATAGAGGATAAAGCGGGAGACAATGAATGAATGAATGAGGTAAGGCACGGTGGCTTAGTGGTCAGCACGTTCTCCTCTCAGCACTCCCGGTTCGGATCCCCATCTTTCCATGTTCTCCCTGTGTCCGCGTGTCCTCCCGGTTCGGATCCCCATCTTTCCATGTTCTCCCTGTGTCCGCGTGGGTTTCCTCCGGCTTCTCCGGTTTCCTCCCACAGTCCAAAAACATGGATCAAGTCGATTGAGTTCTCAAAATTGCCCCATATAGAGTGTGTGTGTGTGAGTGTGTGTGTGCCCAGCGATGGATTGGCACCCTGTCCTGGGTCGATCTGCCCAGCGCCCGAGACGTTCTCTCCTGGATGAGCATGGGGAACCCCACCGCGACCCTAATAGAGGATAAAGTGGAAGATAATGAATGAATGAATGAATAGATGAGGTAAACGGGTTCAGATGGGTTGCCAGGTCATTCGAAACACGTCTCTATCTTTTGAGGATTTAAGTTTCAGACCTGAAGGAGAGACACTTCTCCTGGAGACGAAGTCACGGAGACGACATGCAAATCCCATGCAAAAAGGAACCTGCCCGTCATAACCGGGAACTAAAGCCGGGACTTTCTCGCCGTTTCGTGCTCCTCCATCGTTCCATCACAACGGACATCCAACCCCCCTCAAGGGAACCACGTCTCTCCAAATCACACATTCAGTTCTTACGACACAAAAAGTCTCAAACCCGTCTTTTAAAACTTTTCAACCATCATATAGAAAACAAAGCGGCACGGTGGCTTAGTGGTTTAGCATGTTCTCCTCTCAGCGCTAGGGATTCCCGGTTCGAATCCCCATCTGGGTGGAGTTTCCATGTTCTCCCCGTGTCCGCGTGGGTTTCCTCCGGGTTCTCCGGTTTCCTCCCACAGTCCAAAAACATGGATCAAGTCAATTTCTTGTTCTCCAAATTTGCCCCATATAGAGTGTGTATGTGTGAGTGAGTGTGTGTCCAGCGATGGATTGGCGTCCTGTCCTGGGTGTATCTGCCCAGCGCCTGAAACGTTCTCCCCTGGATGAGCATGGGGAACCCCACCGCGATCCTAATAGAGGATAAAGCGGAAGATAATGAATGAATGAACATAGCAAACAAAAGAAATTGGCAAAATAGAACACCATCACATTAAAGCGCGAGTGAGGAACACACAGTGTACCACAGGATGCAGAACGTTAGAACAACAGGTCCTGTCTGTGGATGATGCTTTTAAACACCCGCCGTTTCCCACACCGGTAAGTTCAGTGGACCTGGTATTTAAACCAACAACCTTCCGATTGGCCGCACAACACCCTTACCATTGAGCCACCACCCAACCCCAACTGGGCGGGCGGGTGGGCGGGCACGCACTCACTCACTCACTCTATATGGGGCAATTTGGAGAACTCGATTGACTTGATCCATGTTTTTGGACTGTGGGAGGAAACCGGAGAACCCGGAGGAAACCCACGCGGACACAGGGAGAACATGCCCAGATTGGGATCTGAAGCAGGAATCCCTAGCGCTGAGAGGAGAACATGCCAACCTCTAAGCCACCAATAAGGACCCACACCGGTAAGTTCAGGCGCACAACACCCTTACCATTGAGCCACCCAACCCCAACTGGGCACACACACTCACTCTCTCTCTCTCTCTATATGGGGCAATTTTGAGAACTCGATTGACTTGATCCATATTTTTGGACTGTGGGAGGAAACCGGAGAACCCGGAGGAAACCCACGGGGACAACATGGAAACTCCACCCAGATTGGGATCCGAAGCGGGAATCCCTAGCGCTGAGAGGAGAACATGCCAACCCACTAAGCCACCAATAAGATAACTTTTTCACTTTAAAAACAATAAACTAATCTGATCCATGTCCCTGTGAACCTTGCGTCTGGACACCGGGACACAGCCAGGCTGAAACAGGAAAGGGCCTTCCCCAAACTGATGCCACAGCGTCGGCTCTGAGGGCAAAACAGATCACTATCGCTTTAACGAACCGAACAACAACAAAGCGGGTCAACAAATCACAACAACGCCGCCCCGCAGACCCGCAGCCCCGCCGGCGGGAGGAAGCCGCAGGATCAGACGCAGCAGAACGTTAGAACAACAGAACCGAACCCGGAGGAGCTCCTCTGCCTGATGACTTAAACGCCACGCACAGACCAACCGGCTCCACGCGCGCGTCACCGAGAGCTTCGACCTCCAAAGCGCCGACAACAAAACCCACAGAGCCCGGGGGGACGGAGCGGAGCCGCCGGGGGGACGGAGCCGAGCCGCCCGGGGGACGGAGCCGAGCCGCCGGCGTCTGCAGCGCCGCTAGCCGCGCTAACCGAGAGGGGAGAAAGGATACACGTTGATCCGCTGCCCGACGTCCTGGATCAGGTTGGCGGCGCGCTGGCGGTAGGAGAGCTCTTTGTCCGGATCCAGCCCCGCTCGCCGGGACGGGCTGTTGTGGATCTGCTCGCGAGAAAAATACCACTGGTTCTTTTTAGCGGAGCGAGGCAACAACGACGCCGCCATTACTGAGCGGAGGATACGGCCGCGCTGCGCCTGCGTCACAGGAAAAGACCGGCCGCGCGCTCCGGCGCATGCGCACACGGTGCGAGGGGGGCCTCGACGCTGCAGGGAAGTGTAGTTCTGACGCCAAACTCATCTTTAAAAAAAAAAACCCAAAACACTATATATATATATATATAAAAGATAATAATTATCGCCGTATGACCAACACGCATGCGCATCCTGTAAGCGCCATAAAACAAATAAATAAATAATTTTAAAAAAGAGCACTTTGTTTACCAATTTGGTAACGTTAAGTAACACGCATGCGCATCCTGTAAGCGGCATCGACGCTGCAGGGTAGTGTAGTTCTGACGCAAAACTCATTTAAAAAAAACAAAAAAACACTATATAAAAAAAAAAATAGATAATAATTATCGCCGTATGACCAACACGCATGCGCATCCTGTAAGCGCCATAAAATAAAAATAAAAAAATTTTTAAAAAAAGAACACTTTGTTTACCAATTTGGTAACGTTAAGTAACACGCATGCGCATCCCGTAAGCGCCATAAAATAAATAAATAATTTTAAAAAGAACACTTTGTTTACAATTTTGGTAACGTTAAGTAACACGCATGCGCATCCCGTAAGCGGCATCGATGCTGTAGGGAAGTGTAGTTCTGACGCCATACTCATAATGTTTAAAACACTATTTTTTTTTTTAAAGATAAGAATTAACGCCGTGTAACCAACACGCATGCGCATCCTGAAAGAGGCATTAATTCTGTAGGGAAGTGTAGTTTTGAAACAATTAAAAAAAAAAAAAACAATTTAAAATAATACTAACATTTTGTTTACGAATTCGGTACGTTAAGCAACACGCATGCGCATCCTGTAAGCGGCATTGATGCTGCAGGGAAGTGTAGTTCTGACGCAAAAACTCATTTTTAAACACTGTATTAAATAATAATAATAATAATAAAATTATTAACTATTTGCACGATTTCGGTACGTTGAGCAACACGCGGCCGTCTACAGAACGTTCACGTACAAGATAAATATAAATCAAAGAGATGCGTAGAGAATTGTTTTGTTTTGTTTTAACGGAGGGTGTCGCGCGTTTTAATGACACGTTTAGGAAAAGCGTCTCTATGCGCAGTACGCATGCGCAGTAACCGACGAACAAGTTCTGACGGGGTCAAATTTTCTCAGGACACTTTTTTTTGCGATTAAACGGAAAACGCCGCCGTTCGTTCTCATGTTTGTCATTTTTAACTCTTTAGACAGTTCTTTTTGTCACATTATCAGATGCTGTAATAACTGATTTGTTGTGTTAAATGTGACAAAGTTCGATGAATTCGGAATAAAGGAAACGTTAATGAGGCTAAAGCGACGCTAACAGGCTAAAGGTCGGCGGGTTTAAACACCGAAGATTAAACACCGTCAGCGACACGGTATTAATATCATCATGTTTCTTATGGTTTTCTGCAACGTAACGCAAATAAAATATATTATTAATGGTTTCAAACACAACGCGACGGTTAATTGTTCATTTGATTTGGGTTCGACAAAATGTATTTCAAAATAAGAGTTTAGCAGTTTCTGCAACTTCTGTTACATTCATTCATTCATTCATTATCTCCCGCTTTTATTCTATATCAGGGTCGCGGTGGGGTTCCCCATACCCATCCAGAGGAGAACGTTTCGGGCGCTGGGCAGATAGACCCAGGACAGAACACCAATCCATCGCTGGGCACACACTCACTCACACAGACACACTCTATATGGGGCAATTTGGAGAACTCAATTGACTTGATCCATGTTTTTGGACTGTGGGAGGAAACCGGAGAACCCGGAGGAAACCCACGCGGACACGGGGAGAACATGTAAACTCCACCCAGATGGGGATTCGAACCGGGAATCCCTAGCGCTGAGAGGAGAACATGCTAAAACCACTAAACCTCCGTGCCGGCCTGTTGCATACATTCATTCATTCATTATCTTCCGCTTTATCCTCTATTAGGGTCGCGGGCGGGGGGGGGGTTCCCCATACCCATCCAGGGGAGAACGTTTTGGGCGCTGGGCAGATACACCCAGGACAGGGTTCCAATCTATCGCTGCTCACACACTCACTCACACACACACTCTATATGGGGAAATTTGGAGAACTCAATTGACTTGATCCATGTCTTTGGACTGTGGGAGGAAACCGGAGAACCCGGAGGAAACCCACGCGGACATGGGGAGGACATGGAAACTCCACCCAGATGGGGATTCGAACCGGGAATCCCTAGCGCTGAGAGGAGAACGTGCTAAACCACTAAGCCACCGTACAATACATACAAAAGTAATGTAAAAACAGTGCATCGGTTAATTAATCTTACCGTTTGCAGGTTTACGTTCTAATAATAATAATAATAATAATACTACATTTTATTTGATGGCGCCTTTCTGGACACTCAAGGTCACCTTACAAAGAAAAAACAATAAAAACAACAATAATAAATAAAGCAATCCGTCTAATCATAGTAAAATAAATTTAAATAAAAAATAAATTAAAAGATAGAGGAAATAAAATCAGAGATTATAAGCAATTCTAAAAAGGTACGTTTTGAGACTCGACTTAAACTGTGATATGGAGTCAAATTTCCTTAAGTCGGGAGGCAGAGCATTCCATAGCCTAGGGGCAGAGCTACCGAAGGCTCTAAGGTTCTACACATGCGTTTACATTGTATCCGTACATTATTGTGTTTTTATTAATCTGTAATCTGGATTTGCAGCACTAACACCTGTATGTTGTCCTGCAGCATGATCAGAAGTCTCTCCCAAGAGGTTCAGGCCCATCTGCGCTCCGGAGTCGCAATTTTCTCATTGCAGCAATGCGTGGAGGAGCTTCTCCTGAACAGCATCGATGCCGGTGCAACGTGCGTGGCCGTGCAGCTGGACATCGAGGCCTGCAAAGTCCAGGTGATCGACAACGGCTCAGGCATGGACCGAGAGGACATGGAGAAGGTGGGGGTCAGATACTGCACGAGTAAATGCAGCTCGTTAGAGGATCTGGATGACCTTCGTTTTTATGGTTTCAGAGGAGAGGCCATAGCCAGCATGGTCAACCTCTCGACTGCGGTGGAGATCTCGTCGCGGACGAGGCCGTCCGTCAAAACATTCGTTAAGACCTTTAACGAGGGCAAGGCGTCGGACGTGCGCGAGGCGCGGGCCCCGCGACCGTCTGCCGGCACCACGGTGCTGATCTGTAACTTTTTCCACAACATGCCGGTCAGAAGGAAACGGATGAACTCCATGCTGGAGGTGGAGCGCGTGCGCCAGCGGGTGGAGGCCTTGTCGCTGATGCAGCCCTCGGTGTCGTTCACCGTCAGAAAAGACTGCTCAGACGCCCTACTGGTGCAGATCCCCAAAGCCAGGAACACGTATTATCGGTTTGCGCAGATCCACGGTTCAGCCAAAGCTCAGAAGCTGAAAGAGGTGGACCACACCCACGGACGGTTCCAGATGACGGGCCTGATTGGGCGGGATGGGCACTACAACAACAGCCTGCAGTTCCTGTTCGTGAACGGCCGACTGCTATTAAAAACACGTATTCACAAACTCCTCGGCCACCTTCTTAGGCGACTGAGTCATTCGAGCGGACAGGTGGTCAGTCCCAGGGCGTCCGCCGTCGTCTCCAGCCCCAAACAAAAGGGTGGCACGGAATCGCATGGCGTCTATGTTATTAATCTCAAATGCCATCATACGGAATATGATATCTGCCTGGAGCCGGCCAAGAGTCTGATAGAGTTCAAAGACTGGGACGGTGTGGTGGTGTGCATCGAGGAAGGTGTCAAAGCTTTTCTAACGAGGGAGAACCTGTCCTCAGAATGGTTCTCAAGTGAGAACATCGGACAAGTTCCTTCTAACTTAGAAAGCAGTCCAGTCCTGGACAGAGATGCTTCACCATCTGGTGGCCGTCATGGACACCGTGAAGACGCAGGAGCCACTGATGGAGCAGACGAGGTCCAGAGTACAGAAGAGATGTCCATCATCCAGCACCAGAGAAGCTCCGATTCAGACCCAGAGATGGAAGCTCAGAATGAGACCCCCTCGTTACAGACCTCCGTAGTTCATACCGAATGTGTTGGAGAACCCACGGAACATCTCAATGTGGTGGACGACCCTCACAACACCAATGTCGACGGCACCGATGAAGAACCCCGTTTCCGAAACCGCCGAATGGTTATGATCAATCCCCAAGACACCCATGATAGTTTGAGAAGGTTCGCCGATTTGAATGAGAGCCGTGCGGCGAAGAGAAAGCTTTGGTTTCCCCCGGGGCAGACTCGCGCCAGTGGCTCCAACCACGCCCCAAAGATTGCCAAGGTCACGCCACGGCGCAAGTTAACCCTGGCTTTTGAAACTGGGTCCCTAGATAAATTTAAAAGACTGTTTGCGAAGGGGCTTGAGGGGAACCAGCAGGCTACAGACTCATGGACAGGAGAAGCTCCCGAACCGACGAGGTCCTCCACATGTCCCGCCCGCCCCGCGGGCCGCGATTTCCGTCGCACACGGGAAGAGGTCGTTAAAAGCAAAACCAACACCACGTCTAACGGTTCACCCAGCCCCAAAAGTGACAGGGCGTCATTAGCTGCAAAGCTCTGTCAAAAGCTGGGGGGGTTCATTCCTCACCGGGGTGAGTTTAAAGAACGACTGAGGTGTAACACACCGGACACGTACGCCGAGACTAATCCCGAGCCTAATCCCGAGCCTAATCCCGAGCCTAATCCTGAGCCTAAACCTGATCGCCGTCTGTCAGAAAACCCTGACCCACTCGTTGCCTCTGAAAGCTCAGCAGCCCTTTGGGACGACCACACGTTCAGCTCCCCCGACACACAGAACCCATCGAAACCCGGAACCCCCGGAGAAGCCGAGCTCGCAAAAAATACGACTTCCCCGACGTCCGCTCGTCATCTGGGTCAAATGGTTGACCCCGCTTTAAAGCCCGACCCTCTGACCTCGAGAACAGGAAACGAGGACGAGGCGGCAGAGGGAGGCCGCGGCACCCGGACTGAACGCGGGGAACGTGTGCCGAGTGACTGGCTCACACATTACGAGGATTCGCTCGGAAGGTTGGTCTACATCAACCGAGTGACTGGACTGAGTAAATACCACGCACCTCCGCTGGAGGAGACGGAAGCGTCCTGCGCTACGGACCTCACCAACATGGCCGTCAGCGTCGTTTCCGAAACAGGTACGGCAGCGCCCCATCGGCACGTTGATGCGCCGTGTGAGGTTTATGCTGTTACCAGAATTTATTAAAGTCAGTTGACCGGGCGTGGAAGCTCAGTGGTCAGGGCGTTGGGCTGTCAATCTGAAGGTTGGGGGTTCAAATCCCAGGTCCATTGCAGTTACCAGTGTGGGTCCTTGAGCAAGACCCTTAACCCTCATTGCTCCAGGGGTGTTGTGATGAACCCTGTGATCACCTCGTAAGTCGCTAATTGTAGATTAATGAATGGATTTAATTAGTCCTGATTACAGTTTAACGATCATAAACAGGTCTCTCTGTAGTATGTAGGGGTGAGCTGCAATATTCGCTGATTCGACGATTCGATTCGGAGAACCGTAGTCGACTATGAACCTCATAGTCGAATGTACCATTTTGACCACATGGGGGCGCCCATGGCTGCTGCTAAGCATTAGTTTTTACATGAAATGTCTTTTTTGTTATATATATAGCCTTTTGTCAAATAAAATCATCCTAATTTCTGTTAATATATTTTTTTAAATGATGTGTGCGCTTTAACAATATAAAATGTATAACAAAATATATGAAAAAATATCTTTTTTAAAAACCATGCTTATAGCGCCATCTTGTAGTGAAATTTTAACGGATTCGACTATCAGTCGACTATAGGGAAAATCTGACGAATCAGATTCGACTATGAAAATCCTTAGTTGAAGACACCCCTACTGTGATCACCTCGTAAGTCGCTAAATGACCAAATGTAACTGTAGATTAATGAATGGAAGATTAAATACAGTTTAACGATCATAAACCGGTCTCTCTGTAGTATGGAACGTGACCTCATCATCATCATCATCATCATCTGAGTTTCTGTTTGTTTGTAGGATTTGAGTACAGGTGCTACCCCTTTCAGACAAACCTCGTACGTCCGTTTCTTCCCAAACCTAGAGCAGATAGATCTGATAGTGCAGGTAGAGATGATGGAGGTAATGCACGTCACCAGAGAGGGTAGCTGCTGAAAATACAGCTGGGATTTTTTACTAATGATCTCCAAATCTGGTTCTGTCAGATCAGGCTGAAGTTCCTGGTGCGCTGTCCACTCTGTTTGCAGAATGGAGTAATCCGGTGTTCGTCCGGCCTCCTCAGGTTAGTGACACTAAGTTTCTCTCCAGCCTCGATATCAAAAACAAAACCTCATTCTCATGTTTTTAAAGAACCATAGTTTACACCCATCTTGTGCATGGGGTATGCCCATTCAGGGGAGAACGTTTCAGGTGCTGGGCAGATAGACCCAGGACAGGACGCCAATCCATCGCTGGGCACCTATGCCCATCCAGAGGAGAATATTTCTATCACCGGGCACAAACTTCCTAACTCAGACACACACACACTATATAGGGGCAAATTAAAGCAGCCAATTCACCTTAAATCCATGTTTTTTGACTGTGGATGGAAACTACTGTGGACACAAGGGGAACTCCACCCAGATTGGGATTTTAACCTGGGAAATCACACAACCTCGAAAGCCTTATTGCTTTTATAAAACAGTTAGAAACACATTATAATAATAAAAAAAACAAGGTTTGCTTCATTACTGCATTAATTAAAAGTGAAATCGTTAATAATCTAGTCTTCCGCAATGTAATCTGGTCCGGTTTGTCCTGTTTTTCAAACGGTGAAATGCTGCCATCTAGTGGTCAAGTCACAGAATGCATTTTATTAGAAGTATTTTTAATGTGTTCATATGAAGTGCTCAGAGGTGCGCGTTATTCTTAATAATGTCACGGCTGGACAAACAGCTCAGCCAATCAGATTTAAGGATCGGAACTACCCGTTTCGTAATTTTAGTTTCATTAATTAGTAATTCTGATTATAATTGGATTGGTCCTGTTTTAAGCCTTTCTGTGAGCATCGTGTGTTTGAATACAGGTTGCTATGGATGTGACCAGTGGCCAAGCAGAACGTCTCGCCGTAAAGATCCATAACATTCTCTTCCCTTACCGCTTCACTAAGGACATGATCTACTCGATGACGGCAAGTGAGATTGGTACTCAAAATCGTTATTGTGTCAGGATCTTTTTTTTTCAAACCGATCGTCTCACGTGCAGATTGTTTTTTTTGTTTTTTTTCAGGTGGTTAATCAAGTCGACAGGAAATTTCTGGCCTGTTTGATGAGCACCACAGAACACCACCACAGCACAGGGAGCGCTAAAGGTACGAGCCTCACACTGGTGGGGTATACATGTTTGATCGGCCACACAATGTAGGCTGGGGGGGTTGTATCCTCATGTGATGCTGTATTCAGCAGCGGTTCCTCATGCAGCATGACTTATTGTTTTTTTTTGTTTTTTTAGGAAACCTTCTTGTTCTGGTTGATCAGCATGCAGCTCATGAAAGGGTTCGGTTGGAGGGGCTCGTCGCAGGTAAATCCAAAAACCAACCCGTTACGCTTCCAAAATATTACAGGTTTGTTAAAACTACAGACCTGTTGACTGTGCTTTCTGATGCAGAATCATTCGAGGACGACCCAGACGTCCCGGGTGAAAGGAGACTGTGCTCATCGAGGGTCAGTCCTCCACTAGAGGTCAGCGTGACTGAAGAGGAGATGAGACTCTTGAGGTTTACACTGTATATACACATATATATATAATGATTTTATAGCCCAGCGATAGATTGGCGTCCTGTCCTGGGTGTATCTGCCCAGCGCTCGAAACGTTCTCCCCTGGATGGGCATGCGGAACTTCACCGCGACCCTAATATAGGATAAAGCGGAGGATAATGAATGAATGAATAATGATTTTATAAAATTTAAACAGTGAGATGTTGACGTTCTCTCTGTTTTGATTCTTCAGGTCGTATCAGCCTTTCCTCAAAAACATGGCTTTAGAACTCAGCTTCCCTTCATCAGACGAGCTGTTTGTGTTCGTAGAGCGACTCCCTGTGTGTTTCATCGAGAAAGAGAACACGGAGCGGAGGCGTGGCCGACGCTGCATCATCAAGCTCCTTGCGGAGGTCAGACTCTCAGCTCAGTCTGTAAACGAACTGTCAAAACGTCTGTCAGTCTCAGAGAAATCAACGCCTCTTCATGTCTCTTTTGTTTTTTTTCAGGAATACTTACGGGAGCAGATGGAGGTAAGCAGATCTGAGCATGATGAGTGTGAGAATGTGAGGTAGAGAATGCAAATGAAAGACATTTTAAAAGATAAACAGAGAATTTGAGAAAGACAGGCATTAAAATACATGAAATAACAGTTCAACACTGAGGCAAACACTGAGGAAAAAGTAAGACTAATGTAATATTACAAGAGAAAAGGGCAGATACAAACATTCATTCATTCATTATCTCCCGCTTTATCCACTATTAGGGTCGCGGTGGGGTTCCCCATGCCCATCCAGGGGAGAACGTTTCGGGCGCTGGGCAGATACACCCAGGACAGGGCGCCAATCTATTACTGGGCACACACTCACTCACACAAACACACACTATATGGGGCAATTTGGAGAACTCAATTGACTTGATCCATGTTTTTGGACTGTGGGAGGAAACCGGAGAACCCGGAGGAAACCCACGCAGGCACGGGGAGAACATGGGAACTCCACCCAGATGGGGATTCCAACCGGGAATTCCTAGCGCCGAGAGGAGAACGTGCTAAACCACTAAGCCACCGTGCCGCCAGATTCAAACATATATTTAATAAATTAGTTCAAGTTCAGGTAATTTATTTATATAGCGCTTTTTACAACAGTACATCGTCACAAAGCAGCTTTACAGAATGAAAAGCCTTTAAACCCCCAAAGAGCAAGCCGAAGCGACAGCGGCAAGAAAAAACTCCCTGTTATGTTGTTATTTAAGGAAGAAACCTTGGGAGGACCAAGACTCAGTGGGGGACTCATCCTCCTTGAGCGGCCAGGCAGCAACAATAAATTAGTGAGACCTTTAATGTAGTTTGTTACTGAAAACCTATTTAAATAAACTTATTATCATGGTTTTGTTTCCTTTAGACACAGAGTTTCTTCAGACTGTATGTAGATTTTCTTTTGAAACGTTCTCTGTTTCAGTTTCTTCAGACGACCGGGCGACTGAAAGGCTCTGTGCCTCTTACAGTTCACAGTGTGCTGGCTTCACAAGCGTGTCATGGTCTGTACCTTCATCACATCTCAGGCTTTAAAGTTCACACTGAAAGAATAGTAATTCAGTTAATCTATTACCTGCCCTCTTTAATTAAGTACTCAGATATGCGTACTGATACGAAGCTTTAAAACCCTATCAACACAATCAGTACAGAAGAATCAAACCTGTTCATACTTTTTAACATCAGGTGTTTGATTCAGTCCCATTGACAAAGATCAACACGATCAAACATCTAGCCATGCAATTTGGACTATAGTATATTTTGGGCTTTGAGAAAACAGTTTGGGGAAGGCTCTTTTCTGTTTCAGGAAAGTTTTATTGTAAACGTTACCTCTAACTCCCTATCTTAAAGTCTTTCATTTCTGCAGATGATCTTTGAACATCTACTTTTTAAAACAAGCGGCAGCTCCGAACCCTGAGGTCATCTTGTCATCTTTTCCTCGCAGGTGCCATTAAGTTCAACGATAAACTGAGTACAGAGGAGTGCTGCAGCCTGGTGGCCTCGCTCTCCTCCTGTCAGCTCCCGTTTCAGTGTGCTCACGGACGGCCCTCCATCCTTCCCATAGCTGACCTCCTGCATCTGGATGATGAACCGGTATTAAGCATCTTTTTATTTATATTTTTATTTATGGTAATAACTTTATATTCCAGAACCAGATGTTTATAGCATTTTTAATGAACTACAGAACAAAAAAAATACTAAGAAGAAGCGGTGAAGCTAAATTTCAGGATAAACAATAGGAGCGCATTAAAGAATTTAGAGAACCAGAGGGGTTTTATTAATATATACAAGTATTGTATCAATATAAAAATATAGAAATAAAAGATGTTTGTTTTTTTTGTCTGTGTGGAGGTATACATAATTTTTTGCTGGACAGTTTAAATGCTATTATTATTATTATTATTATTATTATTATTATTATTGATTGTATGGTTTTTGTTTCCTCAGGATTGTCCAAAGCCAAATCTAAGAAAATTAAGAAGAATGTATAAGTCATGGCAAATTTATGGGACTTAATTTGTGCAGAAGATGAATTTCACAGCACGAAACACTAATTATAACAATTTTAAATAAATTATTTTTTTCTATGCGATGTTTGTTTGTTCACTTTCTCATCCGTGGAACCTCCTTGAATTCTCCAAATTGCCCCATATAGAGTGTGTGTGTGTGTCTGTGTGAGTGTGTGTAATAATTATTTTATATTTTATGTCACAGAAATCAATAGGCTGATTAAAACACGTGATTATGTTAAAACTGAGTTAATTAAAGAAATCCACTTTGTAATTAAACACGTTTTCACCTTAATACAAATTTACTCTTAAAGGGGTTATAGCGACGTGTCGCTGCAGATTGATCGCTAATTCAGCCAATCGAGAAGCAAATGTAAAGTGTAACTGTCCAATCATAGGGCTCCGGGGCAGGGTGGACGGGGCGGGTCTTATCGTGTCAGCGGTTAGTCGGTTTCAGAGCCGCTGAGGTGGAGAGTCTTCAGCGTTCTCGCGTCTGTTGAGTGAAAAATCGGTGAGTAGTTTCGTTTAAAAGCACGAAATTAAAGGCCTGGCATCATTATTTTAAGGAGTTCGGTTTAAAAAAAACCTAAACGCGTGCCGTGCGCCTCGTCTTTACCGAAATTAGTGCTTCGCTTTGATCTTAACGACGGAGCCAAAATGGCGACTGGGCTCCGTGTGTAGTAACGGGCGCGTCTTGAGTCACGTGTCAACATCAATTAAATGGACATTTCTCAAAGACGAAGCGCGTTTTGAACGATGACGGAACGTATGAACTCACGGCTTTGTGCTGTATTAAAATTAATTTGTGCTGATCGTGTTCTGCGCGGTTGTTATACCGACAGCCCGACCACGTGTACGGTACGCCGTGATGGGGAGGAACGGTCTTCCGTGCAGTGTTGAGTTGTGAAATGTGTAAACCTTTAATTCATTCATTATCTTCAGCTTCATCCTTTATTAGGGTCACGGGGGGGGGTTCCCCATGCCCATCCAGGGGAGAACATCTCGGGCGCTGGGCAGATACACCCAGGACAGGACGCCAATCCATCGCTGGGCACACACTCACTCACACAGACACACTCTATATGGGGCAATTTGGAGAACTCAATTGACTTGATTCATGTTTTTTGGACTGTGGGAGGAAACCGGAGAACCCGGAGGAAACCCATGCGGACACGGGGAGACCATGGAAACTCCACCCAGATGGGGATTCGAACCGGGAATCCCTAGCGCTGAGAGGAGAACATGCTAAACCACTAAGCCACCCCTGTTGCATACATTCATTCATTCATTATCTCCCGCTTTATCCTCTATTAGGGTCGTGGGGGGGGGTTTCCCATGCCCATCCAGGGGAGAACGTTTCGGGCGCTGGGCAAATGCACACCCAGGACAGGGCGCCAATCCATCGCTGGGCACACACTCACTCACACAGACACACTCTATATGGGGCAATTTGGAGAATTTAATTGACTTGATCCATGTTTTTTGGACTGTGGGAGGAAACCGGAGAACCCGGAGGAAACCCACGCGGACATGGGGAGAACATGGAACTCCACCCAGATGGGGATTCGAACCGGGAATCCCTAGAGCTGAGAGGAGAACATGCTAAACCACTAAGCCACCCATATGTGTAGACCTTAAAACACCTTAATCCAAAAAATAAACCTGTGGTAGGCACCTTCTGTTGGGTGTGTGTGCACAGGGGAGAACATGCCAACAGACCCATGGTAGTCATTACATGTTATTATAGCCCTAGGGGTTAAATAACTAACCTGCCTTCATTACAGGCTTCAAGATGAACCGAATTCGGATCCACGTGCTGCCCTCCAACAAGAGCCGGGTGTCGCAGTCCACCCGAGTCCAGGAGTCCCAGACCTGCGCCTTCTCTCAGAGGGTGTGTTCTCAGCCGCGCCTGGACGGCCTGGACTTCTGCATCAAGCACATTCTGGAGGACAAGAACGCGCCGTACAGGCAGTGCAACTACGTCTCCAATAAAAACGGCAAGCGCTGCCCCAACGCGGCGCCCAAACCGGAGAAGAAGGATGGGTACGTACGCCGAACGGACTCGTCGTGTGCCTGCATCGCCTTTTTAGAAGCAGCTTGTGGGTGGAGCTCATTTTGCGATTGGCATTGGTAGTTTGTACACCAGACTACCTGGATTCATCCATTATCTTCCGCTTTATCCTCTATTAGGGTCGCGGTGGGGTTCCCCATGCCCATCCAGGGGAGAACGTTTCGGGCGCTGGGCAGATACACCCAGGACAGGGGGGCAATCTATCGCTGGGCACACACTCACACACACAGACACTCTATATGGGGTAATTTGGAGAATTTAATTGACCTTAATCCATGTTTTTGGACTGTGGGAGGAAACCGGAGAACCCGGAGGAAACCCACGCGGACATGGGGAGAACATGCAAACTCCACCCAGATTGGGATTGGAACCGGGAATCCCTACCGCTGAGAGGCAAATATGCAAACCACTAAGCCACCGTGCCGCCCCTCCTCAGGGCTGTTTTTTTTTCTTTCTTTTGGTCCACTCGTGTTCCGTACCGTACCGTTGTGTTCTGCGTGCCACAGTGTGTGCTGTGCTGACCCGAATTAAATGATGGGGTTGCGTAGCAGTGGTTCTGATATATTCATTCATTATCTCCCGTTTTATCCTCGATTAGGGTCGCGGTGGGGTTCCCCATGCCCATCCAGGGGAGAATGTTTCGGGCGCTGGGCAGATACACCCAGGACAGGACGCCAATCCATCGCTGGGCACACACTCACTCACTCACACACATACACACTCTATATGGGGCAATTTGGAGAACTCAATTGACTTGATCCATGTTTTTGGACTGTGGGAGGAAACCGGAGAACCCGGAGGAAACCCAGCGCCATTTAAAATCTCCGACTAAGTAACTAACAAATTTGGGACGCAGCCTGACATTTCAGATCGCCCGACTACCCGGATTGAGTTTGGTAATCTGTCTTGAATGTAAAACTTTCGGGTTGTGTTCATATGGTGCGTTGTACAATGCACTGCATCTCCTTTTTTTGACACTTGCACCCTTCTCTTCACATGAGGACACTAACGACTTATTGTTTTTATGTGTTGATGAACATTTAAGAACCATTATTGTCATAAGTTGTTCTGCCGACGGTCTCTAACGGTGCCACGTCGCCTTCTGTTTCGTCTCAGAGTGACGTTTTGTGCCGAGCACGCCCACAGAAATGCTTTGGCTCTGCATGCGCAGATGCGAAAGCCCTCCTCTGGACCGTCTGCAGAAGTCCTGCTCTCTCAGCTCAGCGGTTACAGCCGGGCTGGGTTTGGAGCTCAGGACGGTCACAGTGAAGTGAATCGCATTCTGGGTATGACCTGATCTTCAGTTCCGGTTTAAACCTGTGTGTTTGGATCTCTGGTTGGTGGATATCGTGTTGCATCAGGATGTTTTAATTATGAGATGTATTAACGATAATGCTCTTATTTCCACGTGAAGTGGAGGACACCTGGAGCGAGGAGGAGCAGGAACCGGTGGTGCTGGATCAGGTGTGGAGAGGGGACCCAGACAGTGAAGCAGACAGTTTAGACAGCGACCATGACGACCCTCTGAAGTAAGAAGCTCCTTCTCGTCTTTGAGGCGGACGAAACCCGTTTGTTTGTGGAAACGGGGGTTTTTTAATCTCTGCTTTGTGTGCAGACATGCTGGTGTGTACACGGCGGAGGAGGTCGCCCTGATCACGCGGGAGAAGCTCATCCGGCTGCAGTCGCTCTACATCGACCAGTTCAAACGGCTGCAGCACCTCCTGAAGGAAAAGAAGAGGCGCTACCTGCATACACGCAAGATCGAGCATGAGACGATCGGTACGACTCCCTGAAACAAAACCTCGAGCCACGATGATGATCCTCCCTTTACAATGATTCTCATGATGTTTTGGAAGGTGGTTTGTGACAAAATGGGCTTTGTTTTATAGGTTTTATACACATACTGTAACTAGTTAGAATGTAATGGTTCGATTCACACTGTGGGATGGACCTCATGGTTCGGTATTTGAAACCAGAGTCCGCCACCGCAGCACATTTAGTATATAGTAGATTACTTCTCGCAGCTTCATTGTATTCTTTTTCGTCATTTTGTGCCATTTATGTTGCTAAATTTCCATAGGTTTAAAATTTTAGGAAGTGTTTAATAGCATTTTAAGTGTTTATAAGGGTTAACAAAGCCTTAAACATGTTCATTCTTTCATTATGTCCCGCTTTATCCTCTATTAGGGTCGCGGTGGGGTTCCCCATGCCCATCCAGGGGAGAACGTTTCGGGCGCTGGGCAGATAGACCCAGAACAGGGCGCCAATCCATCGCTGGGCACACACTCACTCACACATACACTCTATATGGTACAATTTGGAGAATTCAATTGACTTGATCCATGTTCTTGGACTATGGGAGGAAACCGGAGAACCCGGAGGAAACCCACTTGGACACGGGGAGAACATGGAAACTCCACCCAGATGGGGATTCGAACCGGGAATCCCTAGCGCTGAGAGGAGAACGTGCTAAATCGCTAAGCCACCGTGCCGCCGCCTTAAACATATAAATAATATAATAATTATAATGCCGCCTCATCGCAGGGCCTCAGAATGTGTGAATCACTGGAACCCAAACGCCTTCCACACGCTTAATTTAAATGAAGCTTTCATTTGTGTGTGTGATTTCCACTAGGGGTGAGCTGCAATATTCGCTGATTCGACGATTCGATTCGGAGAACCGTAGTCGACTATGAACCTCATAGTCGAATGTACCATTTTGACCACATGGGGGCGCCCATGGCTGCTGCTAAGCATTAGTTTTTACATGAAATGTCTTTGTTTTCGTTATATATATATATATATAGCCTTTTGTCAAATAAAATCATCCTAATTTCTAGAAAAAAAAGAAACAAAAAAAAGGTTTCCTTTTGTTAGAAAAACAAGTAAAATATATAAAAAAATCTATTTTAAAAACTACGCTTATAGCGCCATCTTGTGGTGAAATTTTAACTGATTCGACTATCAGTCGACTATAGGGAACACCTGACGAATCAGATTCGACTATGAAAATCTTTAGTTGAATACACCCCTAGTTTCCACTCGCACTCCAAGCTCTGCCTCAAAACTCTCAGCAAACGCCTCCATTTTTAGTTCTGCCTCGTGTTTTCTGTCTTCGCGTCTTCCGTACCGTTGTACTTTTCATGCGAAAGCGCAAACCGAACTGCGTAACCCGTACCGAACGGTTTGTGATGAACACAGCATAGCGTTACACCCCTAATAACAGCCCTATTTTATTAAACACACCACCTTGTTCCTGCTCTCATTGTCCTTTTTATTAGTTCTACTTAGCAGTCCATCTACACGTAATGCTGATGGAGGAGGATTCTCTCCACTGCGGTAACCTTGACGACATGGTGGTGGTGTGTTTTGTTATGACGGTGCATTTACCGTTAAACCTTTTGCAGTGTTGTGTTGTGGTGGTGATGCTGTTCTCAGTATTTTGGTGGTTTGGATGCTGGGCTCTCAAATGAAGATTAGGGATTCAAACCCCGGGGTTATGGGTTGATGCACACGTGCTGTAATGCAACGTGGAACTCCTCTCTTTTTCTAAAGGAGCCAAAAGTGCATTAACAGGCGAAAGTCTTTGTGGAAGCTTTTAATAGAACCACTGACCTGTGTGTGCCGTTTCACTGAGTGCATCTGTTCTGCGCTGTCTGCAAAAGGCAGCAGTCTGTTAACAGGACCCGAGGGGCTCTCGATGAAAGAGCGGGAGAATCTGCGCAAGCTGAAGGCCCTGCGTCGGTACCGGCGGCGTTACGGCGTGGAGGCCCTGCTCCACCGACAGCTCCGGGAGCGCAGACAGGCCGTAACCGAGGGAGCACCGGCGCAGGTAAGAGTCTCGCCAGGTTCTAATCTGCTTTTGGAAAGTTGTTTTCAAGCTCAGCGTAAACGCTCATTATAAGGATTTTTGCGGCCTTTTATCTTCGTTTCGTTCCTTTTGTTGCTGCGATGCGGCAGCATGACCGTGCAGGTGGAAAGAAAACGCCCCGCGATGCTTAAAATTGCTTTGTTTTTCGGAGTATTACCATGAACTGCCCTCCCTCTTAATCTGATCATTACATTACATTACGTTACATTTGGTCGTTTAGCAGACGCTTTTATCCAAAGCGACTTACAAGGTGAGCACAGGGTTCATCACAACATCCCTGGAGCAGTGAGGGTTAAGGTTCTTGCTCAAGGACCCACATTGGTAACGTCAGTGGACCTGGGATTTGAACCCCCAACCTTCTGATTAATAGCCCAACGCCCTGACCACTGAGCTACCACGCCCGGTAACTACATGTTGAGTTGTATGTAGTAAGAACTGTTTGTTTTGATTCCCAACCCCAGTTGCTTAAATGGAGAGCTAGGTGGAGCTGTTCGGTTAAACTTCTTGTTCCTGATGAGCAGTATTCGTCTGTGTGTCTGTGTAATGTGGTAAAGTGTAAATAATCTGTAAAAAGCAGATAATACTCTGTCGAGGTTCTTTGATCAGGATCAAGGACATGTCTGATACAAAGTGCAGGGCAGGGACCAGACAAGCCGCTCAGTTGACTGGAGCTAATGAGCAGAACTGATTTACAGTCAACTGAGAATTTTAATAAAGATGTTTCTTCCACAGCGTCGACCACAGCGCATGAAAACGCCCTGCGCTGAGACGGTCCGCGTTGTTCTGCATTGTGCTTTCTGGGCTTTTTTTTTTTTTGTCTAGTTCATTATGTTTTTTGCAGTGGCTTTTTTTTCTTGTATTGGTTTGTGGTGGGGTTTTTTAGGGTGGGGGTCAGAAGCTTTGGTTCAGAGAGAATGCGGAGCTGTAATTGAAAGTCAGAGATTATCGTCGAGCCGCTGTGGACCCGTTCTTAAACGAGTAACAATGACATGTGCGTCACTGCTGGAACCGTTCAAACATTTGAAGTTTGTTTGAGAACGTGACCTTTTCGGCTTCGTTCATATTATTCGATGCCGTTTCTCTTCGTTAGGTTGTGAGGAGGTTTTGCAGTCTGTTCCACACATTCGCACCCTTCATTATCTCGTGTTCACCTAACTTGTCCGACTGTGGACCATGGAGAGAACATGCAAATACGCAGAAGTGACCCTGCCTACACAGCACGGATCATATAAATAGTTTTTCTTCCACACAGTCACTCATTTAGCCGCTTTTTAAATTATTTTATATTTGTTTTATTTATTTTTTTAAAGGAATCCCCGATGGTTTCTGTAATTAAACATAGAACTAATGAAAATTTGCAGCTCCCTCTTGCCCCCCTGTGGATCAATTCTTGATTAAGTCGATAATTATAGTTTCTCGTTCTAATTTACGCTGATCTCTGATCTGTGGTTTTATAAGGATTACCGTTCCAATCTTGTTATGGAGTTTGGTTCATTTTTCTTGGCGCTGATGTGAAGTTTTGTATAAATCTTAATATACATTTAGTGTTTCGAATTATATTAAATTGCTCTGGTGGATTTTGGAAGCGCCCCACTTCCTTGCCCTGTACTCTGCGGTTGGGCCCTGAATCAAGACCCGCAGTTTGCTGTAGCTGCTGGTTTCAAACAGAGGCCGAAATTAAACTCTTCGAATGGTCTGTTGACTTTTCAGAAACGTGCAACTTTTAGAAAAGTCGGTTCAGTTGGAAGAGATATTTTAAGATGAGATATATATATATTCTTCCCAAATGTTCTTATTTTAATTCTCCAGTTTTCTTAACCAATAAGCCCAGATATTTATCAGGACAGCAGCCAGGTGTTGTTTAAGATGTGCCCGGGTCTGAAGGACGTCCCCTGCGACCGGCCCGTGCACATGGGCCAGTCCGAGGACCCCCGCTGCCCGTTACACCTCGCTTTGCCTCCATCCATGTACCTGCCCGAAGAGGAGCCGCTTCCCCAGGAGCATCTGGTCCCCACACCCTCGGACCTGTACCTCAGTGCTGCAGAGCTCCAACCCACGGAGAACCTGCCTCTGGAGTTCAGCGATGTACGTTGCCTCTCGTCACGTCTGCTTGATTTTAAAGGTTTTTAAGTAATTGCGCAGGGACAGGCTCCAGCTTTCCGCTCACTATTATTATTAGTTATAATGATAATAGATTATGGTTTGTAGGATCTGGATGTGGTGGGAGATGAAGAGATGCAATGTCCGCCGTCGCCTCTGCTTTTCGACACCGCCCTGGCTCTGGAGGACCAAACCATCCGCGCCATCGCCGAGGCTCCCATGGACATGCGGCGATGTGGGGACAAAACCACCCGGTCGCACGACAATACTTTTATAGAATTTGGAACTCAGTACACGTATAAGACGCACAGGATTATAAGGCGCACGTCCGATTTCTGGGAAAATTTTAGGCTGCAGTCTAGGTGCGCCTTATAGTCCGGAAAATACGGTATTCCATCTTGATGGAAACACCGGGTTGGCCATGATACAGCACCCCTGGGGCAAATGAGGGTTAAGGACCTTGCTCAAGTGGCTTCAGTGAAGCTGGGACTGCTTTTTAACTCCATGCTGAAGGTTGAAATAATAAAATACAAAATAATCGAATGGAAAAACTAGGATTAAGGAAGTGTCTCGTGTTCCCTCCAACGCAGCGGTGTGTAGGTGGTCCTTATCAGGAAGTGCAGGGAGACACTTTGTTTTGGGTTTGTGGCTTTGTTTTCCTTTAAAGCACCAACTTTACCTGCCGCGGCGGAACGCCATGTCTGATAAACAGCCTTTGTTGTGGATGTGGGTTCTACTGAACAGTTCAGTTCGTTTTGTTTTTACACTGCTCATCATGAATCCAGTCTGTAAATGATCTCACACACACACACACACACACACACACACACTGAACACAACGAAGCCTTTGAGGTGGATGGGCCTGTTGTTACCTGTTGTGAACTATTACTGTTTTTTTTTTTAATTTATACAGTTTATCAAAGAGCCAATGTTTTCATTAGATAAAAGACAATTACAACATGGCGGGGGGGGGGGGGGGGGGGTATTTGTTTTTAATTATGTAATTAGACATATAGAGCTGCACTGTTGCCCTGACTGAAGACCGGCAGCTTTTGTCGTGGCTGTTGGTTTCAAATGGAGGCAGAAATCAAATTCTGCAAATGACTCGACCTCCTGAACTCGCACCGTGGGGCGTCGTTTCATTTGTTAAGAGACAAGCAGATCATGCGTCGTGTTCTAGATAGGGGTGGAACGCTACTGGGTACTTCTACCATACCGTTCGGTACATGCAGGCGCACAGAGAACACAGTGATGGGACCGAAAACAAGGCAGGACTAAAATTAATTGATGAATTATACACGATAAGCTGCCATGTTGAGCGTAGCTCAGTTTAGAGGTGAACCCGAACTATTACACCTCTAGTTCTAGAGGATCGGTACCTCTGCGGTTAATGTTGTTGATGCTACCGGTCAGATTTAGGTGATCGGAGGGTCAACCAGGACCGTGTGCTGTATTATAGCTTCCCCTCTGACCTCTGTCTGCTACCGTGTCTGAGTCTCTGTTTACAGTAATGAAGGTTTAATGTTGTGAATGAGGACGCCGTAGTTCCTCTGTTGCAAAAGCAACCAAACGGACGCTTCCGTATCCAATCCTGACGTCCCGTTTAATCCAGTATCCAATCCTGACGTCCTTTTATGTCATGGCCCATAACCCATTACCCCCCCCCCCCCAGCAGTGCTGTATCATAACTGAACCCGCATTCTGTTCTCTTGCGCGATGGAGCTGCGATTATGCAAAGAAAAGAATCTTTTTTGGTTTTCGCGCCTCCATATGTATAAAGATATCTGATCCTGATCTTATCTTGAGTTTTAAAATCTCGTTTCTTTGAGTATTATTAATATTCAGAACTGCACTGTCAGCGAATGATGGACCGGAGTCCTCTGCCGTTTTATGGTTCTCCTCGTTTCGTTCTCTGTAAGCCGTGTTCGAGCTATTTTTAGGAAAATCTCCACACACCTGACTGTTTTCACCTTTCCTTATCACCTCCATGAATCAAGATAAATCCTCCAAAAGGAGGACGGGCATGCGGGACGGCGGGCGTGAAACATGTTCCTGTTTAAAGAAGAAAAGGGAAGAAACCGATCTGATTCAAAGGAAGGAACGGAAAAAATAATTTTCTGGCCTTTTAGCCCTGATGATGATGATGATGATGATGAAGATAAATAAAAAAAAACATGATCGCTGACCTCTACTGGTATGATGTGGTTTTAAAAGGAGCGTATAAAATATAGAACTGCATTTTCTTTCATTGTGAGATGCAGGTTCCGCGTCCTCTGCGTGTGGCGATCGTTCTTAGAACTCCGGTGTTACAGATGTGACGCTCGTGTGGGTCCGGGGGCATGAAGTGAAAATACCCTGCACCTCGTTTTGGGTGGCAGAGCTGCGTGTGTGTGCGGTGTTGATGGTGTTGTGCGGTTTGCGCTGTCCTTGAGTGAAATCCTAATTACATGGGTGTTAACGCGACTCTACCGGACCTGCGAATAGTCTGATTAGGGGGGAGTGCAGAACCAAAATAGTTTAAGCCGCGTGGTTGAGCTTCACAGAACAGTGTTTATAAAGGGAATCTCTGCAGAACTCACGAGTCATTTACATAAATAAATCGGACCATGTGGATGTGAGACGTTGGGCTCAAATGTGCAATGCAGAGTGCCCCCCCCCCCCCCCCCCCCCCCCCAAATAAAAGGGCCTTCCCCAAACTGTTCCAGTGAGACTGAAAACGTCTGATTAGTTTGTTAGTTTGCAGACGGATGGTTAAGAGTCGCAGTACAGAGTCAGACAGGAAACGGCTCATTTTTAGTTCCGTCCTGTAGGTTTTTTTTCATTCATTCATTCATTATCTTTCGTTTTATCCTCTATTAGGATCGCGGGGGGGTTCCCCATGCCCATCCAGGGGGGAGAACGTTTTGGGCGCTGGGCAGATTGACCCAGGACAGGGCGCCAATCCATCGCTAGGCACACACTCACTCACACACACACACACTCAATTTTTGAGAATTCAATTGACTTGATCCATGTTTTTGGACTGTGAGAGGAAACCGGAGAACCCGGAGGAAACCCACACGGACACGGGGACAACATGGAAACTCCACCCAGATGGGGATTCGAATCGGTTATTCCTAACGCAGAGAGGAGAACGTGCTAATCGCTAAGCAACCGTGCTGCCTGTTTTTTTTTTTTTTTTTTTTTTTTTTTTTTTTTTTTTTTTTGGTCCACTCGTGTTCCGTACCATACCTTTGTGTTCTGTGTGCAACAGTGTGTTCTGTGCTGACCTGAATTAAATGATGGGGTTGTGTGGCAGTGGTTCTGATATTCATTCATTATCTCCCGCTTTATCCTCTATTAGGGTCGCGGTGGGGGGGTTCCCCATGCCCATCCAGGGGAGAACGTTTCGGGCGCTGGGCAGATACACCCAGAACAGGGCGCCAATCCATCGCTGGGCACACACTCACACACACACTCTATATGGGGCAATTTGGAGAACTCAATTGACTTGATCCATGTTTTTGGACTGTGGGAGGAAACCGGAGAACCTGGAGGAAACCCACGCAGACACGGGGAGAACATGGAAACTCCACCCAGATGGGGATTCGAACCGGGAATCCCTAGAGCTGAGAGGAGAACATGCTAAGCCACCGTGCCGCCGGTTCTGATAGTGTTCAGTAAACGTACCTCAGATTTAATTACGAGTTAAATTTAATTCCCTGGTTTTGTTTTAAATCTTTTCCGTTTACCGCTGTGATGCGTGTGGCACCAACTGTACAGGACTGCACCCTCCGCGCCGCACACCCGGACCTGCCGCGGCGCCTCGCAGCCGCAGTGTTTATGGCGGTGTTTATCTTCGTGCCCCCGGCGGGCATTCACTTTTTTTATCGCGCGCCGAAAAAGTTTAAGTCGAACCCGAAGGAGCTAATTTTCTCGGTTAACGACGAAGTAATCAGAGACGAGCCTTTTCGAATATTTCCCGTGTATCGAATTCTTTTGTGCACGCCCTTCCAGTAAATCCATCACGCCGCTGCCCGAAGCTGTTTTCTTTCCCCTGAAGAATTTCAGAGAGAAATGAACCGACATTCCACTTTTTGAGGAGAGAGAGAGAGAGACACACACACACGGAGCGAGAGACAGGTTTTTCATTCCTATCCCGACCTCGCGCTCACCCCCGTGTCCGGTTACAGTCCAGATTCTGATCGAGTGATTTTGATTTTATTTCTTTTCAGGCCGTATCTGAGGTATCTGAGCCGGCAGGAGACGAGGATGCTGCGCAGAATCTTTCAAACGAAGCCGACGCTCTGACGACAGATGCTGCATCCTGAGACCCGGTGACCTGCTTTTCTCGGCTGCCTTTATAACCGACTGTGAAACCCGCCGCGCCGCGCGCTGCAGATGACGCTCAGACCTGCGTTAATCACCAGATGACTGATAAGCTGGAAACCCTGAAGCTCTGGAAATCAAACGAGAGTCCTGAATCTCGAGCCGCTTCAGCCGGAGACCGAGAGAACCTGAAATAAATCAAACCTGTTCCGTCAGATGACCTTTCTCTCTGATTCCTCATTTCCCTGCAACCTCAAATCGATCTGTGCCGATGTGGCTGTAGGTCTCATGCATGTCTCTTTTATTATTATTTTATTTTTTATTTTATTTATTTATTTTTTTTTTATTTAAAAATATGGGTGGCTTAGTGGTTTAGCATGTTCTCCTCTCAGCACTAGGGATTCCTGGTTTGAATCCCCATCTGGGTGGAGTTTCCATGTTCTCCCCGTGTCCGCGTGGGTTTCCTCCGGGTTCTCCGGTTTCCTCCCAAAGTCCAAAAAACATGGATCAAGTCAATTGAATTCTCCAAATTGCCCCATATAGAGTGTGAGTGTGTGCCCAGCGATGGATTGGCGCCCTGTCCTGGGTCTATCTACCCAGCGCCCGAAACGTTCTCCCCTGGATGGGCATGGGGACCCCCCCCCCCCTGCGACTTTAATAGAGGATAAAGCGGAAGAAAATGAATGAATGAATAAATAACAAACATAAGAAACTGTGCATAATAATTATAATAATAATGATGTGAGTTGGTGGCACGGTGGCTTAGTGGTTTAGCATGTTCTCCTCTCAGCGCTAGGGATTCCTGATTCGAATCCCCATCTGGGTGGAGTTTCCATGTCCTCCCCGTGTCCGCGTGGGTTTTCTCCGGGTTCTCCGGTTTCCTCCCACAGTCCAAAAACAATTCTCCAAATTGCCCCATATAGAGTGTGTTTGTGTGAGTGAGTGTGTGCCCAGCGATGGATTGGCGCCCTGTCCTGGGTGTATCTGCCCAGCGCCCGAAACGTTCTCCCCTGGATGGGCATGGAGAACCCCCCCCCCCCACGACCCTAATAGAGGATAAAGCGGGAGATAATGAATAAAGAAAAAACAGGAAGGTACTTCTGTTCTCAGTTCCAAAACTGCTCAACAGAGCTGCTTGACTTTATTTGAATGTGGGTTTGCAGGAACGAACGTTCCTCTCCCGACGCTGATGGGTCCACGTGGAACGACGTCTTCAGCTCTGCCGTCGAATCGAAAAACGCGTGAAGGTTGCAGAGCCGGCTCGAACGAACTGAGAACTCGACAGCGAATCTGGTTCGAACCGGTTCCTACGACTGGTTCAGATGTTCTCGCTTACTGGTCACTATGGCAGTGTGCTGTGATCGGCAGAATAGAACGTTGGTGAACGTTCCGATCGTGCTTACTGATCATTGTCTCTGAGCTTTTGGAACCAGGTGGCAGCAAACGGGGACGCTTTTCAATCGGAGATCCGTTTCTTAAGACCGTCGGGATGAAGGAAGTGCAGATCAGAATGGAGAATGGAGAACGTTTGAGGCACTGTGGACATAAAGGCGTCACTGTGGAGAAGGAGTTGGAAGAAGATGATGCTTACGAAGCTGAGATGATCAGATTGAAAGAGCGGGTTGAATTTAGACTCGACACCTTTTGTCTGGTGAATGAGTTAAAAGACAATGAGGAGGTCGGAGAAGAACTCATGAACGTGGAGGACCGAGTCCTCGATCTGGAAGACTATGAGGAGACTCTGGACGAGCTCAGACCAACAGAGAAGGAGGTGATGGAGGAACCTCTCTTCACAAATCATATTCTGGAGAACGACAGAACTTGGGAGCATCGTGTGCTTGCTGAAGGCGACGTGCAGAACCCAAATCCGCTCTCACTTTCAGAAGCTGAGGAGAACGTGGTCTCCGAGACGGCTATGGAGAAGCAGTGGAGGTGTGACCGTGTGTTTTTGAAGAACGAGGAGATGGAAGGAGAAGAGAAGAAAGATGATGCCGAGGCGATCGGCCGGGAGGAGAGGATTAAAGGTGTGCTCGGCACCTTGTGTTGGGTGAGGAAGAGGGCGAGGGAGGTCGACGAGGAAGACGAGGTTCAGAAACTGCTGAAAATGGAGGAAGCAGTCCCTGCTGAAGAACCGAGGCCCAGCGCGGTTGGCTTTGAGGAGGAAGAAACCTCTTTCACAGAGGAAGTTCTGCCGAGCGACGCGTAGAACCCGAATCGGCTCTCGCTTTTAGGAAGGACGAGGAGAACGTCGACTCGCTGAACGTAGATCACCTCACGGGGAACGTCAAGAAGACACGTTCTGAACACTGCTCCTCAACTTTGGCTCAGTTCAAGCTTTTCAGAACTAGTGTGTGTGTGTGTGTGTGTGTGTGTGTGTCTGTCTGTCTCCAGTCCTGACTGCACTCGTACCCCTCTCTTTGGTCTCTTTGGCGTTCTCTCAGTTCCCTACATTTGGCGCCACAGATTCATGGTTTCATTGATGGCGATAAAGACGACGACCCGATTCCACTTTGAAAATCTCAGTGTTTTTTTTTTTAAAACTTTCAGCGAAGACATTAAAGAACAAGCTCTTCCTCCACGACTCGGACGGAGCACCGCGGTTCCACGGTTCCTGGATGGAACCTGGAAGTCTTTCGGTTCTGCAGAATGGGCTCACTGGACCTGTATGGGTTTTCCACTTGTGGAATTCGGACTCCTGACCACCGCACCGTCTGTACACCGCTGTCCTGTTGGTGCCGCTCTAGAGAGGCTGAGTCTCACACTGATCCTCGGTCCTCACAAGGTTTCTTCGAGTTTTTTCTTGCCGCTGTCGCTTCGGCGTGCTCTTTGAGGGTTGACTTTTGTGTACCGTTCTCTTATTTGTAAGTCGCTTTGGATAAAAGCGTCTGCTAAATGAGCAAATGACAAATAAATAAATGAATTACAACTTAAAATCCAAACATCTCATCTCTGCGGCCACCTCTTTAGCCCCGCCCACCTGCCTTCAGGCTCCTTAACCACTGATGTATTAGATCATGAACATAGACATTCATTCATTCATTCATTATCTTCCGCTTTATCCTCTATTAGGGTCGGGGGGGGGTATCCCCATGCCCATCCAGGGGAGAACGTTTCGGGCGCTGGGCAGATAGACCCAGGACAGGGCGCCAATCCATCGCTGGGCACACACACACACACTCTATATGGGGCAATCTGGAGAACTCAATTGACTTGATCCATGTTTTTGGACTGTGGGAGGAAACCCACGCAGACACGGGCAGAACATGGACACTCCACCCAGATGGGGATTCAAACCGGGAATCCCTAGTGCTGAGAGGAGAACGTGCTAAACCACTAAGCCCATAGACATGCATTCTGAACTATTGTATGCTTTCAATTGAGTGGAAACAGTTTGGGGAAGGCCCCTTTCTGTTTTGGCTCCACTGATTTGCAGAGGGGTAGTTGGCTGTAGAGGAACGTGCCCTGCCCCCACACGGCGCCCTGACCTCTGAACCCCGTCCACCCGACATCGGTGTCTGACCTCGGGGAAGGCAAACCGCTCCAAAGTGTTGCAGAAAGCCTTTCCCCATAAAGTCCAGTGCAGAGGTGAGAGATCTGACCGCATACTGCTCAGAGAGGTGCACATTCTGAGGAGCACAATTTGGGGCCCTTTCTGCTGGTCATTTGTATGTTCTCCACATCTCCAAACTGCCCTTTTGCCCTTAGGGGTGCTGGGATAGGCTGTGTGTGTGTGTGTGTGTGTGTGTGTGTGTGTGCGCGCGCGCGCGCAGCAGATGAAGGTTCGGCCCTGAACGGGGCGGGCGCGCGAGCGCGAGCCATGACATCACTTTTCCTGCTGAGCGCCGCGAGCCCTAAACATCCGACTCAGCGCTGTGTGTGTGTGTGTGTGTGTGTGTGTGTGTGTGTGTGTGTGTGCGCGCGCGTTTGTGTGTGAGAGAGAGAGAGAGAGAATGAGTGAGTGAGCAGATAGTGTGTGTAAGAGTGTGTGTGTGTGTGTAAGAGTGTAGAGGAGAAACATGTCCCCGATCTGCGCCGCTCCGCTCCGCTCGCTGCACGGCGTCTCCTAGCGCGCGCGTCGTCACCACCAAACACCGCCGGCTCCTCCAGCTCCTCCGGCGCCTCCACCAGCTCCACCAGCTCCTCCACCGCGGGAGGCCGCCTGTCGACCCCGGAGCCCGAGCGCAGAAGGTAAAAGCCCGCGTTCGGCTCTCGTTGCGCCGCGTTTCTGCTCCGCGGCGCCGTGTTTAAAGGTAGAACGCGGCTTTGGGACGGAGCCATGGAGCCGGGGGTCTGGGAGGTGGAGGAGGAGGAGGTGGAGGTGGTGGGGAGGGCGGGGGGTAGAAAGTGGGACGCCGGCTTGTGGGAGGATGTTGCCGCTGATATCCTGCCTGCAGTCGGACAGGATGCGCCGCCGCCGCCGCCGCCGCGTTCCGTTTAAACCCGCAAACTGGAGCCGCCGCGTCCCGACGCACACGAGCCCACTCAATACCCCACTCAACACCCCACTCAACGCCCCACTCAACGCCCCACTCAACACCCCACTCAATACCCCACTCAATACCCCACTCTACAACCCCACTCAATACCCCACTCTACAACCCCACTCTACAACCCCACTCTACAACCCCACTCTACAACCCCACTCAACACCCCACTCAACACCCCACTCAACACCCCACTCTACACCCCCACTCTACACCCCCACTCTACACCCCCACTCTACACCCCCACTCTACACCCCCACTCTACAACCCCACTCTACAACCCCACTCTACAACCCCACTCAACACCCCCACACAACACCCCCATTCTACAACCCCACTCAATACCCCACTCAACACCCCACTATACAACCCCACTCAATACCCCACTCTACCACCCCACTCAACAGCTTTATTTAACCCTCCACTGCTGAAAACAATCAACATAATGAACTCCTTTGCTGCGTTTCGTATAAGCAGCTACCTAAAACCAACAAAAATCAAAACAATCTATTTTAAAAACCATCGTGTTAAATGACTTTATCCCAAATTAATTCCACTTGTGACGTAGGACATTTAGTAGAAAATGGGCAATTTATCCATAGAACACAAAATTAATTAATCACCACTAATTAGTCAATTCATTTCATTGGCAATTTTTATTATTGATTTGTGTGACGTCATCCACGATGAACAATTGTTCCAAGTTTCAGCTCGATCGTATAACGGGAGGCGCGTGACATAGCATTTGTAAACTTTTATTTTTAAAAAAAAATAAAATGAACCCCCCCCCCCTGCCTTTTCTGACGTCACAATTCGGTCTAAAACCTTATGCAGAAATCAGATCTGCGTATGGCCATCATGTTGGGATCTGTTTACATCTTTAAGACGAGTTCCATTTTCATTATGGAATAAAATGCCAAGGCGGCACGGTGGCTTAGTGGTTTAGCATGTTCTCCTCTGGAGTTTCCATGTTCTCCCCGTGTCCGCGTGGGTTTCCTCCGGGTTCTCCGGTTTCCTCCCACAGTCCAAAAAACATGGATCAAGTCAATTGAGTTCTCCAAATTGCCCCATATAGAGTGTGTCTGTGTGAGTGAGTGTGTGCCCAGTGATGGATTGGCGCCCTGTCCTGGGTGTATCTGCCCAGCCCCCGAAACGTTCTCCCCTGGATGGGCATGGGAACCCCACCGCGACACTAATAGAGGATAAAGCGGAAGATAATGAATGAATGAATAAAATGCCAATCATAACTGTGATGCTGCGTCATCACTGAATTCTCTTTAAAAACGCCGGATATGTTGAAAACGGGACTTTATAAACACACCCAGAATGAAAATCAGTCCAGATTTACTGGATTCCTCTGAGTCTGCTGTGGTGCGTTTGGACCAATCGTGTAGTTTGAGGAACCACAGATTTATAATACAATACTGTTATACACACACTTCTGTATTTAAGACTTAACATGCAACACAACAAATTTTTTTTGTTTAAAGGCAAAGATGTTTAAATGGTGTATTTAATGTGAATTTGAGGTCATGTGGTTAAACAGCTTATCAATTCTTATAAAAATTTTGTGTTGTTGGTGGGAAGAGCGTCGAACACCGATGTTGGAACATGGATCAAGTCAATTGAATTCTCCAAATTGCCCCATATAGCGAGTGTGTGTGTGCCCAGCGATAGATTGGCGTCCTGTCCTGGGTGTATCTCCCCTGGATGGGCATGTGGAACCCTGCCCGCGACCCTAATAGAGGATAAAGTGGAAGATGATGGATGGATGGATGGATGGATGGATGGATGTTCTCCCTGTGTCCATGTGGGTTTCCTCCCAAAGACCCAAAACATGGATTCAAGGTGAACACAACAAATTTTTTTGTTTTTTGTTTTATTTATTAAGTCAAAGGTTTTTTGAAACGATGTATTTAATGTGAGTTTGAGGTCATGTGTTTAAACAGCTTATCAATTCTTATAAAGAGCAGATTTTGTGTCGTGTTCATGGGAAGAGCGTCGCACACCGATGTTGGACGAGAGGACTTTGGTCCATGTTCGTTTGATGTGGTTGAGGTCAGGTCAGGTCTTCCACATCAAACTCACCCATGGCTCATGTCGGGGCCTTCCCCAAACTGTTCCCACAAACTTAGGAGCCCATAGTTGTCTGAAATGTGAGACTTTGTGAAACACCCCAATCCTCAAAACGTCGCCTCCGCCACCCGATCGCACTCGGAATGCACTTGGTACCCGCTGGGTTAAAGGGTTAAAGACCCCCGTCCCGAAGCTCCTTCCTGCCCCTTCATGTCTGTCTGCGGCGTGTTCGCAGTGGCCGACCGTTGCGTCCGCTTCTGTGCCGAGCGAGCGGCCCGCGCTGCGAAAACGCTGGTTTTTTTGGCAGTCGCCATGTTGCATCAGGCCCTAAAACAGCAACTAATTCAAGTGTAATTGAGGGTAAAAGCATGCCCTCCTCCTCCTCCTCCTCCTCCTCCTCCTCCACCCCCTCCCGCTCCTCCTGCAGTCGCAGCCCAGCCCCTTTAATATTTTACAGATGTTTTTCGCATTTGCGAAGGCCCCCATGGCCAAAACCTATATTAAGGCTGGCGTACAACCTGGGCTGCGATGGTCCGATTCCAGGGTGGTGCAGTAAAGTTAACGACATCGGGCTCCTGCCGGCTCCGGAACGCGACGGCCAGGCTGGCGATGCTCTGCAAAAAGAACCGGCAACCGGGGGACGCGAGGGGCCGACGATAATCCGTCCGCCGGGCCGCTCTTTGATCTTTGTTCCCCTGCCCGGGGGACACGCGCCGTCCCTAATGGGAGGCAGATGACCCGAACGACGGCCCTGCTACAGCTTTTGATGACAAAAGGCCTGGTTGAGCATCCCCCCTCCCCCCGGCTGTTCTGCGGCTGGTGGGAAAGTCATCAACTCCGTTGCGTTTGCGGTCCGCACGTTCCCGCCGACGCCGGGCGGCGTTCCTGCTGCCGCTCGTTCCGTTCTTGCCCAGTGTAAACATTCCGGAGTGGGTGTGTCCATCTGAGATCACACACGAGCGTCAGCGCTCCGGGCGCTGGGTGAGCCGCTGACTTTCTTGTTGGACCTCTTCTTGCCGCCGCCGCCGCCGTGTCACTGCTGATGCAACTCAGGCCTCGAGTATCGGGTCGCCTCTGAACCACCGGCGGCGGCGCGAGGTGCGAATTCCGGCAGGTTTTCTGGGACGTGGGGTCGGATGGGATGTGACCCGTCTGAAGGTGAACGCAGAACCCGATGGAGGTCGCTTTAAAAAAATGTTTCTGGTAAAACCCCAACCTGGGCGGCACGGTGGCGTATCGGTTATGGGGGTTAGCATGTTCTCCTCTCAGCGCTGGATTCCCGGTTCGAATCCCAATCTGGGTGGAGTTTCCATGTTCTCCCCGTGTCCACGTGGGTTTCCTCCGGGTTCCCCGGTTTCCTCCCACAGTCCAAAAACATGGATCAAGGTCGATTTGAATTCTCCAAATTGCCCCATATAGAGTGTGTGAGTGAGTGAGTGTGTGCCCAGTGATAGATTGGTGCCCTGTCCTGGGTGTATCTGCCCAGCGCCCGAAACGTTCTCCCCTGGATGGGCATGGGGAACCCCCCCCACCCCCCCGCGACCCTAATAGAGGATAAAGTGGTAGATAATGGATGGAGGGATCAATCCATCCATTATCTGTGTCCATTTGGGTTTCCTCCCAAAGTCCCAAAACATGGATTCAAGGTCAATTGAATTACCCAAAATTGCCCCATATAGAGTGTGTGAGTGTGTGCCCAGCGAAAGATCGGCGCCCTGTCCTGCGTCCGAAACGCTCTCCCCTGGTATAGGATTAAGCAAAAGATAACGAATGAAAGCTCCAAACTCAGTCCAGCCTTATTTAAGACCCTCAGACTGAAACAAAGACAGAGCTTTAAAGATGTAGGGCGTTAAATACGCTGTGTTTCCACGTGGTGTTTATTGTAACTCCTCGTTTTAAAATAAACAGTTTACAGGATTTTAACCCCCGAAAATTCCAGTGCCCCTAATGCGCCTCTTTGCAGTTTTACGGTGAGTGGCGGGTTTATTCGCTCACCTCGCCGTAACCCGTTATTTATTTCGTGTTGTGCTCTCGCGGCTCTCGCGGCTCTCGCGGCTCGGTCCTGAGCAGCGTGCAGCGTTGTTGTGCTGCGCCTCCCACATGGCCGCTGTGTACTCGGTGAGCAGGCTCTGTTTTTCCTCCTCCTTTCTTTCTCATGATGTTATTTGGTGGACCCGAGCCCAGAACGGTCTGCTGAGATTACGTCCGGCCACCTGATCACGCCACCGGGCCAAGAGGCTGACGGGCCGCGAGCACAAAGAGAGCAGAGAACGCACACGAGAGCCATGAAGCCGTCACCGAGCTGCTCGGGATTCAGACGCCAAGGCGCTCGCGTTGCCATCAAAAGATTAACGCGCGTTCCGTCTCCTCGTCTCCTGTGAATGTAGGTCGGGTACCCGAGACGCCAGGATTGGCTCATGTTTGCTCAGCATTATGTTTTTGTCATATTCACGCAGTCTTCAGGGTGGATGGAGCGCGTGGGTAACGTTTAATGACTGTTTAAGGTTCGGGGTTCTGCATGTTGGCGGAGACGCTGTTTGCATGTAAAATTAAAAGTGTATTTCGATCAAACGACAGGATGGAACCTCCAAAACTCCATTCCTCCTGAGGGCTTCATCATTCCAATTCATCCCAGGTCAGGTTCAGCTCGTTTTGTAAATTCATGCAAAGACTTTACAGAACATCCATCCATCCACCCGTTATCTGCCACTTTATCCTCTATCAGGGTTGCAGGGGGGGGGGGTTCCCCATGCCCATCCAGGGGAGAACGTCTCGGGCGCTGGGCAGATACACCCAGGACAGGATGCCAATCTATCGCTGGGCACACACTCACACACACAGACACACTCTATATGGGGCAATTTTGGAGAATTCAATTGACCTTGAATCCATGTTTTTGGACTGCGGGAGGAAAACCGGAGAACCCGGAGGAAACCCACATGGACACGAGGAGAACATGGAAACTCCACCCAGATTGGGATTCGAACCAGGGATTCAATAGCGCTGAGAGGAGAACATGCTAAACCACTAAGCCACCGTGCCGCCCGACATTCCAGCACAGCCAGCAGATTATTATGACAAATAATCCCATGGATTAATCTCACAGGTTCGAATCCTGATCTGGGTGGAGTTCATGTTCTCGCAGAGTCCACGTGGGTTTCCTCCGGGTTCTCCGGTTTTATCCCCCAGTCCAAAAAACATGTATTCATGGTAAATTGGCCCCTTAAATGGCCCCTGTATAGTCGAAGTCTTTCTTTGTGAGTGAGTGTGTGTCCAGGGATGGATTAGGGAACCCCCCCCCTCTTCCCCCCCCAACCAAGCCCCTGCTCATGCAATCTGGGAACCCTTTGGGGAAGGTCTTATCCGGTTCCTGCACTGTGCAGTGTTCAGTGTTCAGTGTTTGATGTTGGAGGCTCCATGATGTTGCCGAAAGCTTGCCCCACGCTGCAATGAGGTGGGGGGGGGGTCATTCATTATCTTCCGCTTTATCCTATATTAGGGTCGCGGGGGGGGGGGGGGGGGGTTCTCCATGCCCATCCAGGGGAGAACGTTTCGGGCGCTGGGCAGATACACCCAGGACAGGACGCCAATCTATCACTGGACACACACACACACAGACACACTCTATATGGGGCAACTTGGAGATCTCAATTGACTTGATCCATGTTTTTGGACTGTGGGAGTAAACCGGAGAACCCGGAGGAAACCCACGCGGACACGGGGCGAACATGGAAACTCCACCCAGATGGGGATTCGAACCGGGAATCCCTAGCGCTGAGAGGAGAACGTGCTAAACCACTAAGCCACCGTGCCGCCCACGTTATGATTATGATGTGAATAAAACAGCGCGTTGTGCAGATTCCGTTACGTCACCTTTGACCCCCGCGATGTAACGGAACAATCCAGAAGCGGCGAGAACGCGGCGCGCGATTAACGGAGCGCTCGGCAACGCGAGGATTAAAGGAGGATATTAAATCAGTGTATCGGTGGCAAATTAAATGCGTGTTTAAACTCCTCCGAGGGCTTTGTGCCTCACGCGTGTGTGTGTGTGTGTGTGTGTGTGTGTGTGTGTGTGTGTGTGTGTGTGTGTGTGTGTGTGTGTGTGTGTGTGTGTGTGTGTGTGTGTGCTGTTTGTAATGCGGCCCATTGTTCGGCGAGATGCGCGGTTACGGCAGGAAGCAGGTGAGCTTATCAGGTTTATTTTGCGTCGTCGCTTTGTAAACGTAACCGGCTCAGAGGGATTTAAAACGCGCACGGCCGAACGACGTGGACCGACGGCGCGTGCGGCGTGCGGGCGGCGCTCCGTAAACTCCTTTGAATTTTCTTTCAAGGGCCGCTCGCGCCGCCGCCGCCGCCACCGAAGCCTGATATCATGTCAGTGGCTTCCCCTCGAAACCGCCGGCTTGCCCCCGCCGAGACGGAACGGCTGATGCGCCCCCGTTATTTTGACGAGCCTCGAAGGAGCCGCGCTCTCGGGCCTGCCAAGAGCGCCGCTGACCGAGCAGACCCCCAGAAATTATGGGACTGGACTTTTGCCCGGGTCCCTCTGGGTCAGAGGGATTCCATGTGTGGTCGTTAGAAGCCTCTCCGCCTCTCGCCTCGTCTGCTGGAAGAAAGAATTCCGGCTCCGTCGGCCTTGTTAGGGCCGCGATACGTTCTCCCCACCAGCTCGCTTCCTCCCGCTCCCCGTCCTGGGAGAACGCCGCTAATGGATTGCCGGGAGAACGTTACCATGTGGAGAAGTCATCAGTTACTCAGGCGAGCCGGAGATCTCGGCGGGGGAGCGCAGGGCCCGGATCTGCTGTTTTTCGGCGCTGCGGATATTTGGAGGGGGAGCAATTACGCCTGCCGCACTTCCCCCCCCGCCGCCTTTGTTTCGTTTATGAGGGTCGCCCACCTCCGTCAGAGCTGCGGGAGGCCATGCCGGGCTCATCCCCGCATCGTTCTCCAGAGGGGTCGGTTCCGGTTTTAGGAGCCGGACGTGGCGGGGCGTCGGGCTGGTGGTGGTACTTTAGTGGAAGTGAGATTTGTTTTGCCTCCCGTCTCACCCGCCGAGGCTGTGCAAACAGCCCACAGAGCTCCAGTCTTCGGCGGCGACAGACATTCGATTCATGCGAACGGAAACGCGCCGCGGAATGCAGCTTTAATCAGTCCGAGTCGACGCGGCCGATCGAGGGACGGACGTCCGCGGTGCGGTCGCGCTGCCGCGCAACATAAACACACGGCCGCATTCGATACGGCTGACGGTCCCCGCTACAAACGGCCGCATTCACGCACGTCTGAAAGCCATCGCCGCCGCCCGTGTTGGCGGGACGTGTGGTGTTTGGCGTCGGCGGGGACGCCGAGGGGGCCGGTCCTCCACCTTTCTTCGTTTCCCCACTGAAACGTCAAACCCTCGTCTGGTTAATTACACTCAACCCGTTTCCCCAAGCTGCCCCGGACGACTGCGATGTGCGCCACCTTCGTGTCAAATACGCGACCCACCCCTTCACCCACCACCCGGCCGCCTCGAACGGAACAGGCCGAGCTGATTAATGATGACCCCCCCCCGCATCCTCAGCGCACAACTACCGTTCATTAACCAGCAGGAATATTTAGTCTGCAGAGTCGGCGGAGGACGAGGAGCGGGGTCGTCCAGGTGCCGTCCAGATGTCGCGTGGCGGCGCCTCTGATGACTGCCGACCCGCAGGCCTCCATGCGTTTTACTGCGGCCTTGGCCGAGGGACAGGGGCGCGGGTCAGCGGCGCTCGCATACCAGCCTTCAAACAAAACACATGCTCCGTCGGTTCCACCGCAGAACCGCGTTCTTCCTGCTTTCGTTCGGTCTTTCTGCTTCTGCATCAGTAGAGGAACCGATGGCCTTCGCTTTCTTCCTCTTGTTCCCGCACGCGGTGACCGCCGTGACCTTCTCGCCAGCCTGGTATCCATGATTACGCGGGTCCATCCCAGGCGACCCGGGAGCCGGCTCGGCCTCGTCGCCCGACGCGGTGTCGATGCCACCGTGTTCTAGTTGGACATTTGAGAACTTACTCGTTACGTTTCCTGTGACCTTGCGGCTGAAACCACGTCCCTCCAACGCCGTGTTCCTGCCGGTCAGGATTGGAGATCTCCGTTCTCCAGCATTACGTAATGCCCTTGTAGAATAAACGTATCCCTGGCGTCGTTAAAGAACCCACAGCTCTGCTTCGATGACATCACAGGTTCTGCTGCAGCCCTGGCCCGTCACGTCGGCGTTTATAGGCGGGCCGCCTCCAGACGACGCCGGACTTTATCGCCGTTAATTCTTATATCACGTTTACTGCGAACGGACACGCAAACGCTGCAACCCGACTTTCCGACGCTCGGGTTCCGCTCGGGTTCCGCTCGGCCGGGCGTCTGCGAGGAAGGGTCACGGGTGAGGAACGAGTCCAAGTTCCCTCTGTCTTCGTGCATTTACATCGCACTAAGTGTTAGTGCTTTCACACACACACACACACACACACACACACACACCGGTGGAGTGCACACTCGTGACCGGAGTGGGTGGGCCGCCCTGTGTACGGCGCCCAGGGAGCGATTGGGGTTAGGGGCCTGACTTGGTACGAATCGAACCAGGAACCTTCAGGTCCTTAACCCCAAACCCATGATTGCCCCAAACGCCCCACACATCCAGGATGAAGGACCTCGCGTTTATCAGTCCGGGGATTCGAACCCTCAACCCTCTGCTCTGTAGCACGGCCAGCTTAACGTCACGGCCTGTGCTGCCCTAATTGCTCGGGGGGGGGGGGGGGGGGGGGGGCGAGAGTGTAACTCATGTGGACACGAACGGCCGCTGTGACCAGAGGATCTCATCCTGGTCCTTCTGCATCAGCAACACTACCTCCTCATGAATATGCAAATGGCCAGATGCCCCACTCCTCAGCTCCTTCTGCCGCACCCAGATGAGCGCCCCCCCCAGCCCAGCGCTAATATCTTGTATTAACACGTTTCGGATACTTAGGCGGGATTTCAGTGAAGTCTTTCGAGTTTGCATTTTTATTACGAGCCTCTCATTAATTCGTCCTCTTGCCGCCGGTGAAAATACATATGCAGCAGCGGCAGCGGCGGCGGTGGCAGCACAGCGGCGGCAGCGAGTGACTCAGTTCCAGAGCGCAGAAGCAAAATAATTTATAGAAAGGACACGTCATTATGGCTTCGCTCCAGACCAAAGCGGAATGTAAAAATAGTGCCGGACCGAAACGTGGATGCCGTCCGCCGCTATTTTTAAAGCTGCTGGTTACAAGTGTCTCTTTAAGTCAAACGAACTCGCAACTGCGCCGACTTTACAAACAGAATCCGCATTAAATTTACAGCCAATAAAAGGGTTCGACACGAGGTCCCGATGCGACGCAGCTCGTTCTAATTACAAGCCGTAGGCGCGCGATTCCCAAAGTTTACAGTTCTGCTCTCGGTTGTGTGTTCAGGGCACACTGCGCTGATGCCGCGGCGTTTGAGTCGTCCACATCTAACCGTAACCTTTACTGTTCATCCATTTGCTGGTCAGTTTGTCTACAGAACTGAATGTTGTCCTTTATTTCAGCCTCAGCGTCCTGGCCCCCCCCCTTTATCATTCTGATGAACTATTCAGCAGTTAAATAAATCCCTGTCTGGCATCAACAGTCGTGACCCATCCATCCATCCATTATCTTCTGCTTTATCCTCTATTAGGGTTGCGGTGGGGTTCCCCATGCCCATCCAGGGGAGAACGTTTCGGGCGCTGGGCAGATACACCCAGGACAGGGCGCCAATCTATCGCTGGGCACACACTCACTCACACAGACACACTCTATATGGGGCAATTTTGAGAACTCAATTGACTTGATCCCTGTTTTTGGACTGTGGGAGGAAACCGGAGAACCCGGAGGAAACCCACGCGGACACGGGGAGAACATGGAAACTCCACCCAGATGGGGATTCGAACCGGGAATCCCTAGTGCTGAGAGGAGAACATGCTAAACCACTAAGCCACCGTGCCGCCCTTAACAGTCGTGACAATTTCAGAAAATCCCTCTGATGCCCCGGGGCCCGATCATGCACGTATCCATGGTTTTAATTCCTTCACGCCACTGCTGCTTTTAGGAAACAACCAATCACGGGCGCCTGTGAGCTCATGTACACAGATGTAAGCAGGAGCGTTCCCATCCCACGGTGTTCTCCCTGCTTCTGTACGAAGTATGAGCAACGACTTGTAAATATCCCGAGGCTGGCGTCATGTGACTCGGAGGAAGCATGTGGTGGCCATACGAGTCTGGCGAGACTAATTGAAGCAGAAATTGGTGGGGGGGTGGGGGGGGGGGGGGGGTGAGATTAAAAGGAAAACAACTGAGATCAGGTTTTTCTTCTCTCTGATGCTGAACGCAGCCTTCATGACGTCAGCGGTTGCGTTGCGGCCACTCGATTGGTTGAGGAGATAACGGGACGCATTAGGAGGGGTATGTGTCTGATGTCTATGGGAGTCGGGGCATCAAACAAACAGCTCCCGGTTGAAGGTACGAAGAGGAGGTCATGTGTGTGCATCGACTCCCAATCGATTCGTTTTCGACTCTGCATGTTTGTATACCCTGAGAGTAAAGAACTGGCCACATGATAAACCGTGAGCTCGGGGTGATTTAGGAGCGAGTTGTGAGCGGACCCCACCTCCTGCCTCTCCCCTTCTAGGCCGGTGTCACATTTCCAAAAGGTGGACCAGCCCCTCCACCTCACATGGAGTTCAGCACATTGCAGCCCATTAAGCTGTCTCGTTCTCAATGGGGGCATTTTCACCAGCTCGCTGATTTATTTCCATAATCCCGGCTGACCGCAGCGCAAAGCAACTGTTGCCCGAGACCCCACCGTCAGTAAACAACTCCTGCTCTTAGTGTCGCCAACCTCGTATTTCGGGATTGACGCTGTTGTTATCGATATCCGATGACGACGACGAACCGACGGAGCTCTGCGGTGGAGCCCTGGACGATTCTGTGATGTCGGCGTTTTTTTGTTTTTTTTTTATATCACAAAGAGGTTTTTTTCCAGACGAGCCACTTCAGTCAAATGTCCAGCTGTTTTCCTACAGACAGGTTGGCACTGTAGTCATGTGTGTGTTCATGCAAATGGCATTCAGCACCTGGGGCGCTCCGAGTTGCTCAAGTGTGCACCAGTTGGCTCTTCACTGTTGAGCACTAAATGAGTTGCACTTGAAATAGCAGCGCGAGATTTTACCCTTTTTTTTGTGTTTTTTTTTTTTTTTTTGCATTTACGTCACCGCCATTCCTTCTTTTTTCATTTTCCAAACTCACAGGTTTATTTGAATATCCATTTCCTGCTGGTTTTCATTACGTATTTAAATGCGGCTCATGCAAATTGGAAGAGCTAAAAATGACATTCCACTCATTGAGGAAACTTCTGGTTCATGTTTCAGAATGTGCACAACTCAACTCACTGTAATGCTGGACGGGGGGTGGGGGGGGGTGGACGACTCGCAGTCGCAGAGTCTTTTGGATCAAATGATTCGCTGAGATTCGTTTAGCAGCTCATTTAGTTGCTTAATTTGTGCAGGATGATAAGACTGCCATCGACCGTCAGCTACAAAGAGCTAAAAATAGATCCTAAAGTGTCGGAAAGATCAGAACTTTATCACTCGCACCAATAATACACAACACTTATGTTCTCCTGAGAGCGAGAGAGAGAGAGAGAGAGAGAGAGAGAAGCAACAATCCAATCCAAATAAAAAGGTGCAAAAGTTTAGTGACTAACGGAATTTAAAGTCATTTTAATGTAAATAACTATTTAATAATGATCTATGACAAAGGGCTTTAACTAAATCAAATTAAAATGTACCTCATTTAATGCACTGAACGATTCATTGAAACAAATACACTCCTAATGTGACTCAGTTCTATCAGATTCACTAATTTCCCGGATAAAAGAGAAGTGAATCTTAGTGCTGATTAAGCGATTCACTAATTTAGACTCTGGCTGATGACTAAATGATTCACTGACTCAAACACAGAATCCCTGAATGAGAAAGAAGCTAATCTTAGTTGTAACTAAATGATTCGTTGATTCAAATGTTCACTCGTCAATTGAGTCACGAGCGAATCTGTTTTATATCTCAAACAGCGACTTTTCTTTAAAAAAAAAAAAAGAAATGCATCAAATAAATGTTTTAGTTAAAAGACTTCTACTCTGTGAAACAGAGTTGACTGAATCTCTGTCTTGACTGAACGATTCATTGATTCAAATGTTGACTCTTGAGTGACCTCCACTGTCAACAACGACTTTCCTAAAAAAAATTAGATCATTAAGTATGTTCATTCATTCATTATCTTCCGCTTTATCCTTTATTAGGGTCGCGGTGGGGTTCCCCATGCCCATCCAGGGGAGAACATCTCGGGCGCTGGGCAGATAGACCCAGGACAGGACGCCAATACATCGCTGGGCACTCACTCACTCACACAGACACACTCTACATGGGGCAATTTGGAGAACTCAATTGACTTGATCCATGTTTTTGGACTGTGGGAGGAAACCGGAGAACCCGGAGGAAACCCACGCAGACACGGGGAGAACATGGAAACTCCACCCGGATGGGGATTCGAACCGGGAATCCCTAGTGCTGAGAGGAGAACGTGCTAAACCACTAAGCCACCGTGCCGCCCTCATTAAGTTTGTTTTAATGAAAAGATTCAATGATTCAAAAACAAAAGAGTTGACTGAATCTCTATCCGGACCAAATGATTCACTGATTCAGACGGCGATTCGCTGACAGGTTAGGATGTGAGATGTCGGCTTCGAGATGTTTGTGTAAATTGTCTGCGGAAGCGAAACCTGTGCATCGTGACATTTATGGGATGTGACCTTTGCGCTCACAGTGCCGATTCGATTGAAACGAATGCGATTCAGTTAGGTTTAAATCAGTTACATCCTCAGTCAGTCAGTCAGTCCGGTTCTCTGCGATTCCACTGGGTTCCGCTGCAGATTGTCGTCGTGTGAATATGTGCGCTGCAGATTTCGCAGCGGGAGTCGGGTTAAAGACGCCATACTGTTTATTAGCTCATTACACAGCGCTCTGTGTAATGACTTTGGCTCCTGGGGAAGCAGCTTATTGAGTGAAAGTGGTGTTTGCAGAATCACAATGGCCCATTGTGGTGGATTCTCTCATCCCTCCAGCGTTGGCTCCAGGACAACATGTGACCCCTCTTCTATTCAGGTCATGACACCCAATTTGGCTTTTTTTAATATGTAGCCAGCAGTGGTTCCAGGAGGAAACCTGGGCCCTGCATAGGCTGACGGGGTTCCGACCGGAGGGTTCCAGCAGGGTGCTGCTGAGACCGCGGGAGGTGCTTTATTAGCCCTTTTAACCACAAGTTTGACGTGGTATTTTAAGAATGTTTTTAGCAGGATCCTGCACAACGATGGCTTTGTTACGCTGGAAACGCTCCAGTTATCCTGTTAGTGGATGCTGCTTGCTGCTGGAAGCACGTGCTTTGCTGGAACGTGTCTTCATTTAGGAGGTGAAGTGACCAGCAGATCGTGGAGTCTTGTATTTTGAACTCTTTTCTGTATCAGCTTGCTGTTGGAATTACTATTGATGTCGACATGGCCTCCACTCACCCAGAGGCTTTTAAAGCATTAAAGAATTTGCGGTCATTCAGAAAATAGCGTTTTCATGGGCGCATGGATGAGAAACTTCCTACTGAGATTCCAATTCATCTCACAGATTATCAATGGGGTTGAGGTCAAGGTTGTGTGCAGGCCACCGGAGGTCCTCCACATCAGCGTGATTAAACCCTGACTTAATGGATCTGCCTTTGTGCTGACGGGCCTTTTCTCCCAAATTGCTGGCTAAAATATTAGCGGAACAAATGTATTCGTTGGCCGTAGAATTAGACGTCCGATTATCTGAAAGATTCCCAGAATTCTGTCATAAAACTGCAGTATTTACATTATTGATTTAAAAAAAGAACAAAAAAAAAAAAATACAAAAGCAAAAACGTGTTCACCGGCCCAAAAATAATCATTCACAGTTAATGCCTGCTATTAAATATTCATTGTATGTAAATTCGTTGCTGGCACTGAGATGCCACGTGTAATAATCAGATTGTTTTCTGAATCCTCTGCAGTGACACAGTTCTGCCACCGGGGGCAAATTCCAAATCCCTGGCGTTCCAGATAAAGGAGACTTGATGTGCATTTATTTAGTGTTTATAATGTAAATACTGAAGATGCAGTCTGATACTCTGAGGTTCTCACCTGTCACGTGTTCAGAGTAACGCGAGCCGGTTTGGAGACACTGACTGGTTTACAGCGAGCCACGTGAAATTCGAATACAATAAAACTGTCTGTGACTATAAAACCTAACTGGAGACAGCTGAGCGGAAACCTGCAGGATTTCCTGAGAAGTTTCACGCTGTCAGTGCACAGTGGTGTGATGCAGGGAACCGGGGTGGAGCCCAGGTGGAGCTGCGTAACCTTTGATTGGTTGGGCTGCCATTAATATTTATTATTATTAAATGTTTCATGTACAAATTTTGTTACAATACACAAGCAGAATGATATGTTCTGTTGAGAATAACTAAGTATCTGTCTGGAGAAGCTGGAGAACTATTTTAGCTTCAGTGAAAGTGTTTTTTTTTGGGTTCGGGGTGTTTGGATGTTGTGGCAGATCATACAGTCATCAGCAAGTTTAGATTCTCCAGTGTTCCCATCGGAAAAACACAACATTTGGAATGTGGGAGGAAACTGTAGTGCACCCACTCAGACACAGGGAGGACATGCAGACTCACAGAACGATCCTTGAATGGTCGCACCAACCGAGAATCAAACCTGGGAAACCACCGTTGCACCACAGTGTCAGCCTACATAGCAGAAATGCATTTGCCTCTCAGTGCTGGGGATCCAGGTTCGAATCCTGGTGGAGTTACCATGTTCTCCCCGTGTCAGCGTGGGTTCTCCGGTTTAAAAACCAGATTGCCCCTATATATAGTGTGTGTGTCCACGATAGTTTGGCACTCTGTCCTGGGTGTATCTGCCCAGCCCTTGAAAATGTTCTCCCCTAGATGGACATGGGGAACCCCCAGCACCCCACCAGCCTGGGATGGGATGAGATATTGCCGTCATTATTTAATCACTTACATTTGACTTCGTCCTGATTGGTTCTGCGGTTCCGCTGCATGTGCGCTGGTTCGAAGCTGCGTTTGTCTGAATATCCTCAGATGATGTGGATGGTGTACCATTCACATTAATGACTAGTGACACGGGGAACTGCCCAAAATATATGGTACTTTTTTTTTTTTTTCTTTTGGCCCCTCTGTTCCGGCATCCCACAAAAAACGGCGGGTCTGATTTCAGACTTTCTGAGTCGGTAGCCGACGCTCAGACCCGACTGCGTGTTCAAAGACACTGCAAAAGTGTGTGCTTTATCATGTGGCTCACTATAATAACAAATAATCTGCGTACACAAGATGTTTCGGTGGCCCCCGCCGGTTTTTATAAAAGCCTTTACGCCGTCGTTATGCCGTTTCTCAGGTTTTGTTTTTCTCTCTCTGGGGATTTATTTTTACGTTATGAGACTTAAAAACGGTGAAAAACAAACCCGCCGGACTTCACACTGTTCCAGCAAACTGTAATGAGCTCGTTTTCTGACTCTCGCTTGTTATGTTCACCACCTCGCGACTGTTTGTTAACAGGCCGCGGATGTTTTCGTGCATGCTCTGTATTTTTAACTATTTATGAGAGCGAAATAATTTAGGAAACCCCCCCACCCCTCAGTGTTTTTTAAGAGGGCAGATATTTCGGGGCTGCTTTGCTTTGCTTTGCTTTGCTTTGCTGTGATGCCGATCCCTCAGACGGACCCCCTCCCCGAAGCCTTTGAACTGGCAGAGGAGGAATTTAAAGTCCAGTCGATGGGGTCATGTGTCAATTTAGACTGATCCAGGTGACGGAGATACACAATTCCACGGTTGTCTCTGCAGCACCATGTCTAATAAGCATTTGAATTATTTAGGTCATATTGGGGGTGGGGGGGGGGTGACACGTCACATTGTCCATATTGAGCTACAGAAAGCCAGCACTTTTTAACCGGGTCATATTAGTTGTTGGTCCACTTCATTGACATTGATCTCACTAACTGTCCACACAATCCAATCAGCGCTGCGCCGGTCCTCCACGGGCAAACAATCCTCTTAGGATTGGGCTCTGGTTGCCTGGGTAACTCCACGGATCCCCGTCACTGGTCGGATATCCTCCTTTTTTTACCGTCTTTGTCTTTTGTGCACGGCACGTCCTTGTCCTTTTGAAATATAAGCCGGCTGTGTTTTACGGTTCCTCCAGCAGTTGCAGGGTTAATATTTGGGCAGCAGCCGTTGGAGGAGGGAGAGCAAGTAAAGCGAGAGAGGTGGAGGGATGGAGGCAGAGTGGGAGGGGCAGCCCACAGCTGTCGTAGAGCACTCTGGTTGTAGGGATAGGACGCCTGGATCACTCTCCCCGGAACAATGGGAGGACGTGGAAGCCACAGCAGCCAGCCCGGACTCGCTCGCCCGGCGTGCAGGATGAATGAGGGACTCTCGTCTTAGGGAAGGGCTGGGAAAGGCTCCGGCGAGGTGCTTCTGATGCGAACTTCTGATTCATGACACTGCAAGAGCGCACGGGGACCGGCATCCTGCTCCTGTACCTCATCCGTCTTACCTGGTCCGAGGTCTAGGACGTTTCGATTGGATGCTGAGGCGAAGTCATCTTGAGTAAGTTCACTTCTGACTCCGTAGGCCGCTTTCGGACAAAAATATACACGGCGTGATGGATGACACTGAGTCTTTCCGGTTGTAACATGCAGCGTTAGACCGTCTGTTATACGCTGATGCTGCAGCCAGCATTATGCTCCTATTTTTAACCCGTCTTTAACGCCACGTTCTGATTGGCTAAAGCCATAATACTCCAAACATCTGCATCTGCATCTGGTCCCTGAGTCAGAGACATGTGTGTATCACAGTGTGACATGATTCTGCAAACCTCCATTATGGGATGTGAAGCAATTTTTATGTTCGTTCTGTGAAAATCGTTTGTTTGGCGTAACTGTATGGTTTCCACGGCGTGGTCGAAACCTTTAAATGCAAACTCAAAGACCGTGCTCTGTTTTAAATGGAATAATCTGCTGCTTTTGTGACGTTAATACTAAATAAAATCATTTATTTAGTTTAAAAACGGTTATGTCCCTAAAGCCTGTATAAAGCCTTCAGGGGACCTTTGTGCCGGAGCGAAGGGCTGAACGGAATATCGATATGAATCATGATACGATACGACTCAATACTTTTTTTAAAGCATAAGTGCGTCTGAAATCGGCTCCTGCTACACAACTACTACACAAAGGCGCAAACCGTAGGTGAGAATGGCTGGAACGTCTGAATACGCATCCCGTAGGAGCTGAAAGTGAGCAGGATGACCTAACGATTTAGAAGATTTCCCATGAATCAACTGGATCATGATGCATGATGGTGTTCAAATTCAGATAGAGTTCAGATCATTAATAAATAATGGAACTTAAACAGTGGGGGTGTGGCCTACGCCGTCAAATCACCTCTGAGGTCACATGGGTTCTATATACTGCATTAGATGCATAAAGCGCTCTGCTTCACTGATCGAACAGTCGCAGTGGTTCCTACAGTTTAGTGTGTGATTTTGGACGCAGCTCGTATTGTGTGTGTATAACAAAAAAATTGGCGTCACGGTAACCTAAACGGGAGCATCGTTAGTCTGAAGTTTGAAGTGATTAATTGGGTAAAATGATAAATAATAATGTTTGCATCTATTTTCATAGTGTAATTTTTTTTATTGACGGGGAAAAATATAATTTTGGAACTCATCAAAGCTTTCTAAACTAATTCTATGATGTTTGTTTGCTCTTGCACTGCTGTAGTGTTGGTATTTAGACTGAAGCTGACCATCAGCGTTATATATGAAACGTAATATAATGCAATTAAGCATAAAATCATGACTATGAAACTTTAATGTGTATATTTTTTTCATCTCAATGTTTTTTGTTCCTGTAATTGTTGTGTAATTGTGTGTGCGTGTGGCGCAGCATGAGATCTGCGTTGTAAACTGGATCCTAATTTACATGTCGGCATGTGTTTCGGGTTCATTAGTGCGAAACCGAATCGATTTCTTTGTGAAACCTGTTTTTTTTTTTTTTTTTTTTTTCTCCTGACGCTCTTATATTCAGGGCAGCACAGATAACCCTGACTCAGCAGAAATGCCTTTTACAGCCAGGCGGGAGCTAATTAATAGCCTAATTCACACTTCACCTTCATAGTTTGCTCCCAGCTGCCCAGGACCGAATGGGGCGTCCCGGTTACCTCGCCTTCCCCGCTGTGTGTTTTGGTGATTCCAGAGTCTTTGATGTCGGCACAAATGGTGGATTTAGGAGGCGCGCTTCGGGGCGGGTGTGCTCCCCGGGCCGTTCAGCCGCAGACTCGATGTTACCTTCAGCGGCGCGGCGGGCGGGTCAGCGAGTGCAGATGCCTTTTAGGCCGCGAGTGGGGACGTCACGGATGCATTAGCACGCTGTTAAGTGGGTAATGCGATCTTCAGAATGGAAAGTGGCGATTTTGATTGAACTGCTTAAACCTGCATTATTGAAGGTTTCTCCGAATTTAATGGAATATTAAAGACGAGGGAGATCCAGATGAGGGAGAGGGAGAGAGAGAGCGAGGGCGAGGGACTGTGTAAATCAGCAGAATGGCTCCTCACATCAGGAGGAGAGCGGAATTCCTCCCCGGAGGTTTGATGTGAAGCTTTTATGTTTGTTTTTCTGCGCGGATGTAAATGAGCAGCTGATACCTCTCGGCTAATTCCATTCAACCTACGCCCCGGATCGCGGGACGCTCCCCGTTCTCCGACGATTGATCGTTTTTCGGGGATCATAAATCACTCGGGGAAGATCGATAATTTTGGCCGAGCCGGGTGTCGCTGGCCTGCCCTTTGTGCGGGGTGTGAATAATCAGAGATTGCCTCACGCTCGGGGATAGGTTGCTTCTCCTGGAGTGTGGGGGAGGGCAGCCAGGAGGGAGGTGAGGTTTGGGGATCCCGAAGAGCCCCAGTTCTATTTGATTGCCTTCTTAGTGGGTTTATTACCCCCCCCCCTCCTCCCCCTCCCACTGGCATGGATTTTCCCTTTCATCTCGTCTTCACTCAGAATATTTGCATTAATTAAGACGTACACGCAGTTCACTCTGCCTGTAACAAAAGACGTGATGCTCAGACACTCGTCACTGCGCAGTTCTCTGATCGTACAATACACCACAGAGTAGAAGATGGTTAAAAATCTGGGTTTATTAAATGACTGGGTTATTTTTTTTTAAATTTAAGCCGCTGATTAATGACTAAAGCCCCATTTTTACGTATCAAGACCCGGACTCTTTCACCTTTAAGCTCCAGCATATGAAGTCAGATGGATTTTGTTTTTGGATTTTGATGCTGTTTGCTCCTTTGGTTTAAAATGTGTGTGTTGAGGAGATCTCTGTTAGTGTCCTTCCGCAAACCTGGACCAAGCGCTGTTTCATATCAACCGTCATGTCCTGGTCCAGTGTGAGAAAGGACAACTCTAGAATATGTGCACCATCCACAGAACTATTACAGGGTCCCAATGGAGTTCCCGGTGCCTTTGGATGACACGACCACAATGATCCACCACCATACTTAATGTCCATCCATCCCTCCATTATCTTTCACTCAGGACATGGACATCAATCTAACACTGGAGACACATTCACACTATTTAGAGGCAATTTATTGCAGCTAATTTACCTTGAATCCATGTTTTTGGAGTGTGGAAGGAAACTGGGTAACCCGGAGGAAACCCACGTGGAAACTGCACCCTGATCGGGATTCGAACCTGGATCCCCAGCACTGACAGGAGAACATGCCTTGAAATGGTAAAGTGTAATCTGTATAAACACTGCTGATTTTCCTCTGTCTTCACCCCGAAAGGTTCGGACTCTGTCCACATAGTCTCCTCATAAAACGTAAGCGACCTGGACGGGTGTAGTTCCTGGGTTCCTGTAGAACCACACTCCAAAGTTCACGGTTAGAACTTTAAAACTGTGGAAGAAGACAGAAGACAAAACAATGGCTTCCACTTCCTAAGTTTTAAACTACGTTTAAAATTTCACTTATTAAATCCCACAGTTTGCTGTTTAAAGGAAGACGTTTCTGAGCTTTGACTTTTAAGATCACGTAAACAAACATTGAGCTTTTAAGAGAGCATCCATGTTCATCTCTGTGATTACACGTCGTCGGTCGGTTTCCTCTTCGTGGCTCAGCCTCAGTCGACCTTTTTTTGGTGTCTGTTGCCCAAACGTTATTTTTTTTCCCCCCCATCTCGGGCCGCAGAGCCGTGAGTTCCAGCGGGACGTATTGTACCCCGCGGCAGCGACTTGCAGGCTGCAGGTGCGTGCGTTTTTTGGTTAGATGAAAGCAGAGCGTTTCTTGCACTGAGCCTCGTTGGCATGACGGCTGCGTGTAATTGCAGAGCTGGAGATGTGGTGACCCCAAAATGCTTCCACCTTCTGCAAAATCTGTAATCCCCGGAGACTTTAATTATCCCCCTCATTGTTGCCGGAGAGGCTAAATACACTTCCATTCTTTTCTTAACCTGCAGTGTTTTCAGACGAGCAGCCGTTGTTGCAGCGTGTTGAGAATAGCGAGGTCAGCACTTTTTGTTGCAGTTCATTATTGTGTTTCTTTCTCATTTGGAATTTATTCCTGAATCTGAGGGGGGGGACCGGGGTCTGAAGGTACATCTTGATAAAATGTTGTTCAGGACTATTTGGGTTGAATGTGGACATAAATAAATGGGGAGATTTCTTTTCCTGTCAGCAACAACGAATATGCTTTAATCCCGGCTGTTTGCCACCCAGCGTTAAACAGGTGTTTAGGCGTTGGCTTGTCTCTGAGGTATGCGCTGAAATTACCAGATGATGGAACATCCCAGAGTGACAGAACTCCAAGCCCCTCAGGGTTCACAGATGAATCACAATCTCAATCTGCCTCCAAAACTCCAAATATGTGCTTTCATAAGGAATAATGTTGACCAGAAGACCATCTGAGAACATCTCAGATCATTTGGCAGATAACCAACCGGAGCGACGAACAGTGATTTGCCAAAGAGAAGATCTTCAGACTGACGGAACCAGAACCTGTATTTCAGCAACTTCATCACTAAGGGCGGTCTTCCATTGGTGCCATTTAATGGCGTGATCGCACATACACAAATCCCAAAGGTTGTCATTTATAGATCTCACCTTGTGAGGTTTGAATATAATTAATAATTAATATCGGTTTAGAACTAAAGGGGGGTAAAAACACAGGCTCTAAAATGTGATTGTAAGTGGTTGCAAAATGACTAAATGAATGAATAAATTAATCCTGATATTAGACATGGCATTTCTTTAAACATGCCGTGGAACCCGAACGTGGCGCAGGCTCCAGATGGACCATCAAACATGCAGCGTTTTTTTTTTTTTTTTTTTTTTTTTTTTGACTGGAAAGGAAGGGAAGAAAAAAAAAATACTGCGGCCATAATTCTGCCATCCTCTCGCTGCAAGCAACACATTTAGTCCATCAGTCGCCCTAAATCTCGTCGGCTTTGTTGCCAACGTTTAGACACGCCGCATCCTCCACATTGTCAGATAAAAGCCTGTTTGATGTCTATGAAAACAGAGGGACTCTGCGGAGACGGCGTCTCTTCTGCGAGCCGTGCGAGGGCACGCCGAGTGCGCCGAGAGATACTGCGAGTCCCAGTCTTAGTCACATACTGGAGATTCTCCTCCGGCCACGATGCCAAGGCCGTGACTCAGAAACACGGCAAAATCAGGGCGGCCGAGACCCAATCAGCAGCTGAGCTGTGCCCCACTTCCAAACGCCGACAGAAGCCGGTTGGCTGGGAGAGCTCAGTAAATGTACTGTTTTTCGGATAAGTGGGCTCTGGCTTCCTATAAAGCCCATGCCACACTGTTTTATTGAAATGTTTACTACCGTGAATATTGCAAGATTTAGGGGCAAGAGAAGGGAGGCAGCGCCAAGTATTTTGTATCCACGACGCCGATAGTCTTCCCTTTGTTTTTACTGGGCATCGTGTCTCCCTGCTCGGTGAAACAAGAACCGGCCGCGAAGAGTTATAGCCGGATTTACGGCTGGTTTTATTCTTATACACTCCGCGCTCGTCTCCTCAGCTGGAGTATATATTCTAACACTGAAGCAAATGCAATTGTAAAACCATGGATGATGTTATTAAGCCCGTGATGGACGCTCTGCTGGAGTTTCTTAAGCATTCCAAACCACCGTAAAGCATGTCTTTATGTGGAGACCATGAGGCTCGGCGCTGACTGACATTTTGAACAGAAGACCTGAAGGTTGAGCTCTTATATTCTGTGCTTCGTTGCACAAGGGGTTTCGTTTTTGGTTCCCCTCACCAAACACCAAGTCACCACCTGGATGTAACTGATCAGGGGTCGTTGCAGATGGTCAGCTCTGGATTTGGTCACGTCATGAGGTCAGCTGATCTGAATTACAGAACCATCAAGTTATTCAATCAATGGATCCTTGCTTCGTAGGCTGAAAGTCCCGGGTTTAAATCCAGGTCCCGCCGAGTTCTATGGCTGAAGTGCCCTTGAACATGGCACATGATTCATCAAGCTCACATTGTGAAAGAGTGGTTCATGTTCTCACACATGGATCATCCAGAACTGAGCCATAGTCAAACCAAATATTAGCGTATTTGACCTCTTTTGGGGCATTTTTCTGCATTCTGAAATCCTGTTGCTGTGGTAATTGATAGCTGGCAGCATATAAGCCGTCTTTACACGAGAACCGAGAGGGCCTTAATTCTCAGCGGCAGATTATTTTTTATTGACGCTGGAGCGATTAGCAGCGCCCACTTGTGTACTTTATTTTTCCACCTCCTGAAACCAGGTGTGAAGAGGAAACATGACACGGAATGGAAGTGGCTCTCATTGTGGCTGTGGGCTGATATTTTGTCTGCTGGATGTTGTTTGGGTTTTCTTAAACGCTCCGTTTTCATGGAGCCTGCAGATGAAAACTGGCAACTATGTGAGGAATCTCTGTTCATATTTACCCCCGTTAGTGTCGTGTGTGTCGGTGTGCTGTACGGGGGGGGCATCAGTGCCGGTAATTTGCCAAGTATGTATGCGACCGGGCGGGGGGGAGGATTACAAGTTTATTTTAGCTTTTCACTAATGCCGCACGTCCCTGGATTGTAAACCCCAAATCATTCTTGTTAAAATGTGTTTTAGCAATCACACGCCGGGTTACGGTCTGGCGCCTGCTTGCCGAACTCAATAGTGGTGGCTTGAATCGATCATGAATTCATAAACAGCCCACAGCAGCCACATTGTGGTAAAGCTCTACACTCACTCAAACCTGACACCGATATCCGTAAGCAAGTTCTGAATAATCTGTGGTACCTGTGTTTAACGGGCTTCCATATTGTGTGTGGTTCCGCAGATCTTTGTTGTCGTTCGTGGGTTGTTGCCGACCCCCTTTTGTAGACATATTTCGAGACGTTTGGGAGGCAGCTTGTTCTGAAAACTACATTTAGGTCTCTTGTAAAGGCGCAGAACGGCACAGAAGACGCATAACATTCCGTTTTCCAATCGTTTTGGGAAGCCAATGACATCTGATGTGTCACTCGCACGTCTGCATCTAAAGCTCAGTGTTCACCGAATGTTCTCCGAATTTCCTCTGTGGCTTTGTCATGGCGGCATCTCGGCGTCTCAAACAGGGCAGAGTTCGTCCCTACGGTCGTAAGTGCACTACAGTTGCACACTGCAGCTCCGCTACGATCAGCGATGCAGCTTTTATATGCAAATCAATCACGCTTATGTGATCTTGACGGTTTAACGAGCCTTGGCAGCGTTTGGAAATTTGTCACGGATGTAACTGCGATTATCTTAATTATAGTCACGTGATTGTCGCGGTTACTGGTTTATTGGTTGGATGTGGGGACTATCGATAAACGAGCCTGCCGGAGACGCTCAATGAAAGGAAGGCTCGTTCTCTCTCGGTGTTCTTCTGCTGAAGTTTGGACGCTTGACGGTCCACGTGCAGGCCTTTAAACCCAACGGCTGGGGGCAGAACCCAGGTTTAATTAGGAGGATGTGAATCTAGAGGATGAGTCCACGTCAAACTTTGAACCCGTGTCAGATTGGGTACATGTAAACACTCTGCCGGCTGCAGGTGCGCACACTCGGGTCAGATCTGACCTATTTGGAGTAACACACGGCGATTCGGCGATAATCTCATTAAGTCCCGAGACGAGGAGATTAGCCCTGTTCTCGCCGACATACCTGTCTGCAGTGATCACCAGTCAAAGCAGCATGTGTTGCGCATGACGTGATCTCATCGTGGAATGCTTTCTCAGCGGGTTAGTCACAATAGGACGTTTACGAGCCGATTCGAACCCAGGTGTGGCCGAAGAGTCAACGTACGTGATGAAAGGCGAGGTGCGATGGTTTTGTAATGAGTAATGAGAACATCTTTGGAACCGGCGGTGCTCTGTAACTCGTACGGCTGGTTCTCATTCCAACCAGAGACACTTCTAAGGAACTGAGATTGTCAGATATGCGCCTACTTTGGATATTTCGGGGAGGGGGTCTGTTTCAGAACACACTCTCTACTCGCGGGCCCCTGATGTTGATTAGGCAGCAGACTTGTGTGGGAGGGACAATGTTTTATTCAAAACCTGTGAATCTGTCAGCGGCCGTCTGACTGCAGTGTCAAAATATCAGCATTTTTACAGGAACGCCCGCAGATTTTTGTTTTTATTAAACCTCTTGTTGTTACTAACTACTAACTTCCTCAAATAGGCCATCTGAAACTTAGAGCTTTACGTTTTATTATATTTTTTTTCTTTTCCGTTCCCAATGTATTAAATCTGATCTTTCTCACTTTTTAAATTGCCCCACTGTGGGATTAATAAAGCATGTCAATCAAAGAATATTAATCAATACATTTATTCCTTTAGCAGATGTTTTTATCCAAAAACCTACAAATTAAACACCACAAGTCGGTAGTTAAGAAGGAACCGGTTACGCTGTAGTATTATTAAACTGGATCATTATCTAATCTGGGTTTAATACCAAATTCACTCTATGTTTTTATAAATATAATAGTTATATTAGATTATATATTAGATTATATATTAATCATTATATTAGAAATATTTTTTGGTTCCTAAAATCATTTTAATGGCTCTTATTTTTATTCTTGTTTCTTTTTTTTTTTTCTTTTTTTTTTTTTAACATTAGAAGTCATCAACCCGTGAGTGAAAACATGTTTGACAGTTACACATTGTCTCTTTAAGATTTTCCAGTAGAGAAAATTCATACCGGGGCTCTCCAGTTTCCTCCCACAGTCCAAAAACATGGATTCAAGGTGAATTGGCTGCTCTAAGTTGCCCCATCTAGTGTGTGTGTGTGTGTGATCAGTGATTGATTTACACCTCGTCCTGGCACCCAGAACACACTCCCCTGAGAACCTATTCCCTAGTATAGGACACATAGCAATAACAACAACATGGAAGTAATCTTTGGGTTTAAAGACATAAAGCTCTGATCATGTTTAAACTAGACTAGCTTCACCCAGACGTAGCTAACCCTGAGCTCTGCTGTCCTCCCAGCTGCGTTGCATTAATGTGTTAACTACTGACATTCGATATTAAATGAACAAATGACCGAGCCATTTATAGCTTTATTTTATAAACCAAAGAACCACATGTGGATAGAATGGCATTATAATGGTTGTAAAGTCCTCTGAGAGAAGCGGAATGCTGCATTTGTTAGCTAGCCGCACAGCCTGCTTGTTATTCCCCTGTTAGCCACAAACAGTTAGCTAGAAATAACTTGAAATATCATAGTATATTGGAGTCGTAAGGGATTTTAGAAACGGGAAAAGCTCTGGATTAGTTTATTTAAAGGTCGAAGTCATCCTAAGATTGTGAAGAGGGTTTTCAAGAAGGAGGGAATTCAGTAAAATATACAGTGAACTGTAGGTCATCCATCCATCCATCCATCCATTATCTTCCTCTACTAGGGTCGCGGGGGGGTTCCCCATGCCCATCCCCATCCAGGGGGGGGGGATGTTTCGGGCGCTGGGCAGATACACCCAGGACAGGGCGCCAATCTATGGCTGGGCACACACTCACTCACACAGACACACACACACAAACACACTGTATATGGGGCAATTTAGAGCATTCAGTTTACCTTGAATCCATGTTTTTGGACTGTGGGAAGAAACCGGAGAACCTGGAGGAAACCCACGTGGACACGGGGAGAACATGGATTCAAGGTAAATCGAATGCTCTAAATTGTCCCCATAGAGTGTGTGTTTGTGTGTGTGTATGGGGCAATTTAGAGCATTCAATTTAACATGTTTTTGGACTGTGGGAGGAAACCGGAGAACACGGGGAGAACATAGAAACTCCACCCAGATAGGGATTCGAACCTGGATCCCCAGCGCTGAGAGGAGAACATGCTAAACACTAAGCCACCGTGCTGCCAGCTGTAGGTTATTATTTACAGATAATTACAGAACGAATGGGATATTCATACTAATGCTGTTGTGGAGAACCAGACTGTGTGTCTAACAGCTATCCTGTGTTCACTATAAAATACTCAGTCAGTGCTTAAACTCCGCTGTAGCATCACTACCCCCCTCACCAAAAGTAAACAAAGCCCAGATCTACAACAACAGGCGTGGTCCCCACTTAGTCCTGACCACTGTGAAGAGCACGCGAGTGATTCTGAGATTACTATAGTGTTGTTCAGTTTGTCCTCCCACCCCGGAGACTTTACAATTACTGAAGATGACTTAAATTAAGGAATATTCCTAAAATAACAGCCTAATAGCTGATGGAGCGGATAGTAATCGGGGTCACCCCTGCACTCCGCTGGCTTTATTACCTCAAAGATTTGAAATTACACACCGTAGCAGCTGCCATTATGTCTTTAAATGAATCATAGGTGAATTTTTCATTCCTTGCGAGTGATTCAGAATCGTAAAAAGAAAAAAAAAAGAGATGAGCTCGCTGTCCCACCCTTGCGTGTGGTGTCTCAGATAAACTCCCGAGGCTAATCTCAACTTCCTGTGCAGTCTGAACGAGGAGCACTCCACCAGGGATGTGGATTAAACCCAAGGCCAAGTTGGACCAATAAATCCTGCTGATAATAGTATAAATGGGGTTTACTTTCCATTCCATAGGAGCCGGAACGCTAATGCGATGCACATGGTTCCAGCGAGCGCATTAATTCGTCGAAATGCGGTCGGAATTTATAACTAATGATTTTGTGTGACAGATGTGGCCCTCGGTGTGCTCTATTATTCTTTGGCTTATTGATGTCAGGAGGCTTGCTGTCCTGCCGTGGAAAAATCATCATCATCATCATCATCATCATCATCATCATCCTTTCAATGGACAGATAGACGTCTTCTGAATGTATAGAAAAGTGCAAAACGGAGGAAGTCATTCTCACCAAGCCATGAACCCAACCTGCCATCGAAGTCGTCATGGTCCAGCATATGAAAGCAGTTTGATAAACTTGGCATGGCGTCCGTAAAAAAAGAGCGCTCTGTTTCTGTTTCGTACCCAATAATCGAGCGCTCTGTGTTACTTGGTGCGTCGCATTGCCTTGTAACAAAGGCATTTTTGGCTTGTAACGCAGCACTGATAAAAAACAGCCCCGACCGTTGTTCGAGCCAGCACCAAAAAAAAAAAAAAAAAAACTCTGGCTCTCAATTTTGGGTGTTTTTTCAGCTTGGTGCTATATATAGTTCTTGGCCTGTGTGCAGTGTTTGAACAGCTTTTTAAATGGACGACTACCGAAAAGTGGAGTGGTGTTGTTCCAGCTGCTTTGATAAACTCCAGTCTATCAACACCTGAGAGGGACTTTGTTCAGGAGAACAAAACCTGCGTTGAAATCTAACTGTTCACGCCGTCAGTGCGTGATGGGATATACGGGGCGAGCATCGGTCCCTCTGCGGTTTTTAATCATGCGAACGGAAACTGATCAGGTTCAACATGGACCCTCATTCACGACGGGACGGTGTCAGCTGTAAGCACAGGTGTGAACAGGGTCTCTGATGCCACGTAATACGATCGCTCAGCCAAAATCCAGAGATGGTCTGGGATGCATTAGAACCAATTACGTTCTTGATGCATCTTTGCTGCATGTGGAACCTCTGTGCTGGTTTTTAAAGAGCCACAGATCCTTCGTTGAACTCAAGGATATTGGGAACATCATTATGAGTTGTCTCATAGATGTCAGAAAGTTTGATTTGTTCATTTTTTAGTTGGTGACTTGGGAGTTTTTTTTTTTTTTTTTTTTTTATGTTAGACGTATTACAGGATCTTCACTCAACCACATATTATATTTAGAAACATGGTTTCTGTACATGGCTGATTTTTTTTTTTTTTTTTGGTCAAATACCCTTCACGTCATAAGTGGCCTATCTTGAGATGTCCGACAGTCGTACAGTCGGCTATTTGCCCAAAACATGCAGTCGAATTGATCGCTGTGATAACAGAACGTCCAAAGCACCCTCGTACAGACCTCACATTACGGCATGTCATCTGCTGGATTCAGCTTTTCATTCGCTGCAGCTCAGATGATCTTAACCAAACGTTCTATAACCACGTTTGAATACTTTATACGTCCAGTGGTAGGTAGACCACTGCTTTTCTAATTTCGGGGTTGGAGCAAGGCCCCTTGGTTCCAGTGGAGGATAATGTTAATGCTGCAGCGTACAAAGACATTATAGATAATTATATGCTTCCAACTTTATAGCCGCAGTTTGGAGAAAGGCCTTTTCCGGCTTCGGCAGGACCGTGCTCCCGTGCAGACATGGTTCGACAAGTCTGGTGTGGAGAAACTCCAGAGCTTTGACCTCAGCCCCGCTTAAAGCATTTGGGATGAATCGGAATGTAGATCCAGCGCCAGTTTTATTTCTCTTCTTTCACCAAAGTCCATAAAAGTCTGTTTCACTAAATCGGAACACAAATTTCCATCAAATACATCATCCAGCCTTTTGTCTTTTGTCCTTGGAATGACATCTTCGGCCCACTCAGGATCATCCGCAGACTTACTCATGTGGCACTCTGAGTGAGGGGAGCGGGAGGTGTTGCAGACCTTGACCATGGTTGTTGGTGCCAGATGGGCTGTCATTGTCAGCGTTGTTTCAGCTGACGGGAAAGTCACAGACTCAAAATACACACCACGTTGAACCTTGAAGGTGCCACCTGGTATCAGCAACTCAGGTGTCCACCCCAGGGCTTTTGCCTGTGGGGTACAGACAGCTCAGTTTTGTTGAGACGCATCGTTAAATGTGTTTAAAAAGCTGTAACGCTGCTGCGAAACGTCGTCGAAGTGTTTACAGTATGATCCACATGAAACCTTATCCGGTCGATAGTGAATCAGTGAGGTTCTTTTTCCATTAAAGGATTTACAGGATGGGGGTGGGGGGGGGTGGAGAAGGTATCAGATGGACTACGGCCGGGAATTACATCCACAAAGTGCATGTATACGGTGACCACTAAGTGCGAGTATAAACATTATTCAATGTTTTATTACGAGACTTCTGACGTTTTCAGAATCAGAATGAACCAATCGCGTTACAATCCCATGATCCTAAGTTTGTTCGATGTTTCTGCGCCATCCAAAATCACGCGATGGATGTGTTGGCTGGTTATGTTCTAAAGCATTCCCAGTCCACAGCATGTGGATTCAAATGTTGTACTATTTTAGGAGCGCCGAATAACGTCGCTGCAACCACCACCGTCACGTTACAGACTTCATGTGCAGAAGCTTTTTTTCCCCCTAAAAGCTCCGTGACCTCAATAGGTTTTGCATTTATGATTCTGTCTGGAGGCGGAGCTGCCGAAAGTGTTTCACAGCCAGAGCTGGCGGCCCGCTCCGCCGAGAGGCGATGGTGGTGGGCGGCAAGTTGAGAGCATCAATTATGAACGAGTGCCATGATCATGCCAATCGATTTTCAGATTCAGTTCGGCAACACGATAACCCGCGTCCCCCGGTGATTAGAGAAGGTCGAGGTCGCGGTAATGCAATAACAGGAACGGGCGGATTCCAGCGCCTGTGTCGGCGAGCGAGAAGGTCAGCGGCCGCCCGAATGGCCCCGCGTCTTTGTGTCCAGGTCGGTGCGGAGCACAATGCGTCCATGGGACGGTGACCCGTTCCACAGTGGCAGGAAACACGAGGCCCCGACTGATACAAACACAAGAGCTTGTTGTTGAGGGAGCTTATGTAGGCCATGAGAAGCAGGTTTCTGTGTCAGGGTCCCTAATGCAGGTTAAGCTCCAGTCGCAGGGCGCTGACATGAGCGCAGTGATTACAGCGCTCACTTCTGACTAATCTCCTTTATTAATATGCAGCTTTCACCAAATAGCGGGTCAGCCGTCCCGACTTCCAGCTGTCCCACAGGCCTCAGACCTCCTTTTTCATACCGGGAGCCTTGCACCTTTTTCGATTGTGTTTTCCCGTCGCATTCCTCGAGACATCTGGAACACCACAAAAGGCATTGCTTGGTTCGGCCATGTGTGCTTCATTGTTTTTTTTTCCATTTTTCTCGCGTACTGTACGCACTAACAAAACACCCCGTACCCGTTTGATTCGCCGCCCGAACCGAATGCCAAGCCCTTCATCCAAATCCCTTTCATATGCCGCCGTTTAGCTTAATAACCACCGCCGGCATCCCACTCCTGACTCTCACCACTTACCATCTTCCCAATCAGGTGAAGATGATGTCTGAGGAGGCGCAGCACCGGGTGCTTGAGGAGGACCTGGAGTCTGAGGAAGGAGATCTGGAATCGTATCTGGAGGAAGAGAGCAGCAGCGAGCTCCTGGAACGCGTTAAAGAACTGCAAGTGAGTCGCGGTTCTGCAACACTGCACACACTCGTGACATCTCCATCTATTTTACATCAGGCTTCTGGTCCAGCAAATGCCGTGTGACCGGGAGTGTATGATGCACTGACGCAGGTGTAGCTGGATATAATTAATTTACTGCACATTAGTGAAACTATTAGTGACAGGGGTTCGAGGAGCACCGCTGACAGGATGCAGCTGCTTTTCGAGGAGGACCATTAAATAAAACGAGGGCTCCAGCACATGGATTTGATTAGAGAGTCCTGTTCCTTTATGAGACTATATCCCATTCTTCCTAAGTAATTTTGAAATGTCTGATCTCTGAGGATTTCATTTTACAATGTGATGATGGAGGCATGAATTCAGGCTGCATGTCCTCCCCGTGCCTATGTCTCCAGTTCCCTCTTACATCTAAAGACATGCTGATGGGTAAATTCAAGAGGTTAAATCGCCCTAGCCTTTATTAAGGCAAAAAGGCAGAAGAGGGCGTAGCATTATTGTGAATAAATCATGGGAAACTGGTGTTGTTAGGCCTGACGGTAGCGGCGTACAGTTACTGTTTAGCTTTTATAAAACGGTTACGAACAAATCATAAAAAACAAGGTTTGATTCCTAAATGCGATTATTGAAAACAAAATCGTTAATTTTTCGGTCTTTCGCGACGTAATCTAGTCCCTGGCGGTTTTTAAAGTGAACGCTGCTTGCTAAGTTACAGGATTCCGGTTTCTTGAACGATCCAAAAATGACATCTAGTGGCCAAATTACAGAACACAATAACTTACACAACAGCTGCAACTTTATTAATACTGTATTAATTTGTTTATATTAATCTTTATCTAATGATTCAAAATAATATATCGTATATCGCGCACTGATACGAATGTAAAGCATTCTACTGTGGAACTACCCGTTTTATAAAAGTGTCTATATCAGGGGTGCCAGGCCCAGCCTGGATGAATTGGAGGGTCGTATCAGGAAGGGCAACCGGTGTGAAAGTCGAGTCCGTGGAGAACCATTTGTTCTGTGGAAAACTCTAAGAGGAACAGCGGAACATTAACCACAACACTCCACCAACACGGTACATTATCCCTGTAAGATCTACACCTTCCCTCCAGCCTGGTAGCTCAGTGAGCTCAGATCCAGGCTACAAAGAATTCAGCAAAAAATAGGTTCCACGTTCCTGTTGAATGTTTGGGGAGTGCATGTCATGTCATTTATTATAACGGTTTTATAACTCTTGTATAAAAGGTCACAACAAGGTTAATGCCGTCGAATAGATTGTAAACAGGGAGCGGTGATTATTCACTGATTTAAATTTTCCTCGTGCTTTTCTTATTAAATACATAAAGTTCCGTGCTGAGTAATGGGCATGGTTTTTTTTTTGTTTTTTTTTTCTAGGCTGAGAACTCGGCCCTTTCCCTCGCCAACGAGAGCCAGAGAGAAGCTTATGAGAGATGTCTGGATGAAGTGAGTTCTGACAGCTCGTCCGTAGATAAAAAAGTTATTTATTATTCCGGTTTTTAAAAGGTCTCTTTAAAGCCATGTTTCTTTTATCTCAGGGTCTTATGCACAAAATAAATCCAAAACTAAAAGCTTACCGACTTCTCTGTTTTTTCCGATGTTGACAGGTAGCCAACCATGTCGTCCAGGCGTTGCTCAATCAGAAGGTAACGTTCGGGGAATCTGTTTCTTTTTTTAATTGTTTTAATGCATGTTGTGTTGTCACGCTCTACATCAGGCAGTTTAGATTGCAGTATTGTTGACGTGGTTGTTGGTATGTGCCTGCCGGGTCTGCAGGATCTTCGTGAGGAGTGCATCAAGCTGAAAATGCGAGTCTTTGATTTGGAGAGACAGAACAGAACACTGTGTGAACTCCTCCAAGAGAAACTGCACAATCAGTCATGTGTACATCAGCAGGTAAATTCTATTAAAGCCCTCCAAACGCTCGTGCAACGCGGCCTCGATAGGCATCTGCGGTTTATTTTCCATTGCAATCGCGGGAAATGTGCGCTTTCCTGTTTACATGGGCGGCAGGAGGGCGATTTCTTAGTCGGTAATAAAAGATTTGCGATGGTGATGTCTTTTCCAGATGGAAATCTGTGTTTGTAAACGTCGTGTTGTATGAGAGATGCGGAGGGCTCGGTGATGGACTTACAGTTTCATTGTGTTTCAGACTGGGTCCTGCTTGGAACACATTTCTGAGCTACAGCATACTGATGCGAGCAAACTGTTCGAGCCTCAGAGGAATGCACAAGCCAAGGTGAAGCACCTCCATCAGTCGGGGTCCCAAACTCAGCCATCTCATTCATCTCAGGGGTTCCCCGTTCCCATCCAGGGAGAACATTTTGGGCGCTGGGCAGATACGTCCAGGACAGGGCGCTGATCCATCGCTGGGCACACACTCACTCACGCAGACACACACACACTTTATAGGGGCAATTTAGAAAAAGAACCCAGAGAAAACCCTTGTGGACACCGGGAGAACATGGAAAATCCAGCCAGATGTTTAGATGTTTCATGTCTTCATATTTCGTACATATTCGACAAGCAAAGTAGTTTGATGTTCACTATACAGGACATTTGCACACAAACAAATAAACTTTAAGGTTTTTTTTTTTTTTTTTTTTTTTTTACATTTTGTTAGATAAATATAGAAACTTTGAGATTCCTATGATGTCATCCTAAAACGTTTGGTTCTCCCGCAGGGTAACGGAGAGTGTGCACAAAATTGCTTTCCTGACACCCAAAGCACCACCAGCACCACCTCTATGGACGCCTTATCTCCATTTCTCAAGAAGAAAGCACACATTTTGGAGGTCCTCCGTAAGCTTGAGGAGACCGACCCCCTACGCTACCATCGCTCACCTGGGATCTCATCTCTCTGTGAATACAGCCAAGCCCTGGTATCCAAAGAGGCCGTGCTGGCCTGTCGGGACAACTCGCCCAGGTGCAGTGCAGCCAAGACACACTGTCCCCATTCCTGCCCCGACTGCATCTGCATTAACGGAGGAGAGCACAACAGCAAAGTGAAGTGCGGAAGCTGTAACACATGTCTGATTCTATCCAATAAGGACTCCGTCAGCCTGGCCAACAGCAGCCACAATTGCTGCTCTTCAAATGTGGTCACCGCTGACAACCTCAACTTGGCTCTGCCGGAATTTCACAAAAATCTAGATGCCCAGAGCCAGGGTAAGTCTTCCACGGGTACAAGTGAGCTCACAGTCGTCAGGACGTCTGCCGATTTGTCCGCGCCAACGATAGAGCCGGATCTGGATCCCTCTAATGAGGGAGCACCGAAAGAGGGTCCAGACTCGTACCCAATCTTGTCGGTGGCTGAACGAGACCACATGCCTGATCATGAACCAGCCAGTTCGCTTGCACTAACCGAGAGAGAGACGGGGAACAAGAATAGAATATCCGACTGTCTGTTCGACTCCCAAACGTCAAACAGCATCTGCGACGAACAGATCGGCCAGGAGAGCACAACGGAGTCAGGTCTGCCGACAGACTTTAAGCACTTAGTAACTGCTCCGTCGCAGAGGCTTGAGAAGGTCAAAGCATGCGAGGAGTTATTACAGAAGGACGACGCCGACGTCTACCCCTCCACCTCCAAGTTGCCCACCCTCGGACTAAAGCATACCCTACCAGATAAATATTGTGAGGCAGAGAGTGGCGAGTCTGTCCATAAAGGGCTCCTGTTTTCCCCCAATGAGAACCATACTGCCTCCAGAGTGCTGGATGACATTTGTGTCCCTGTGAAAGAAAGCACAGTGGAAGAGCTTCAGCCTGAAAGGTCCAAACTTGTGAATCCAAACCAAGTATGTCAGAGAGACGTCAAGGCCTCTCCTTCCAAACTGCTCAAGTTTCTCAAGATACCCACCCTTGGGGAACGTGCCCCAGCAGCCAATCCTCCCCGCCTCAGCCCACAGCTAACACGCAGCTCAAAGATCCCTTGTCGTAGTAATAACTATGAATTGCAGCATTCACCAGTCGCTGCGCGCAAAGCGACCACGGCAGAAAGACAAAAACAGGGACCTTGTCCAAAATCAGAAACATACCCGTCTACACATTCTGCACCAACCTCTCCACCTCAGCCTGACGATCCTCCTCTGGTGGTGCCGAAGGAGTTGAACTGTGGCATACCCAAAAGCAGTAGAGTAGGCAAAGCTGCACAAGCTGCTCCCTTACAAAAGACCCCCAAGAAGATACCGCATTATGAAAATGTCTCCGATATCTCCAGTGGCGGTGCGACCGATATATCGCAGGTTCTTGGAGAAGTCAGTACTGCTCTCCGCTACGCCAGCTCCAACACGGAAAGAGTCAAAGCAAAGCAAGGCTGTATCGGTGCCGATAGGCCCACAAGCCTCAAATCCCAGAAGGATAACACCCAAGGCTCAGACTTCTCAGACCAAGAAGAGAATCCCGAAAGCCCCGTATGGCATAAGCAGGCTCACCACCGCAGTTTGCCGAGTCAGTCGTCTGCGCAAAAATCACAGCCGAGCTCCGCGAACATGCGGTCGAGGAGCCAGGAGAAAAACGAGTTGGGAAGAGACCACCCACAAAGTTCTCCCGTCAAACGGAATGACCCTCCACCCATCCCGAAGAAGACGGGTATGGGCAGACAGCTAAATGAATCCAGCCACTCCTTTAAAGACAGATTGGCAGCCCTTGGCAAGTTGAGGAACCCTGAAGAACCAGCAGTTTGTTCTCAGCCAGCGGAGAAAAGAGAAAGTCCTCCGAGGTTCACGGACAAAAACAAGACTTCTGAGAAAATCTCCGAATGCAAAGCTGAGGCTCGTCGATTGTCCAGCAACGAAGATTCTGCTGAAGACAAGGTTTACATTTCAGGTCATATGGAGAGTGCAATTCCAAAACAAAACCGCCTTCTGCCTCCTGACCAGGGTGTCAAGTCACCGCCTGGAGGCGCCATGATCACCAAACTGGAGAACGACGCCTCAAGGATGTCGCTCGCAAAGGCAGAAAGTCCGAAGTCCAAAATGCCGTCGCCGTCCTCGAATTTGGATGCGGCCCAAGCTTTGCGTAATTACGCTAAAAACATGAGCCCGCATAGTCTGTCGTACAACGGGAAGAGCATACCCAGTCCCCACAGTAGCAGCCCCAACAAGATCCCACTGAAATCCCCGACGAAAACGGTTCCGCCGTCGTTCGGCCGAGATGGAAAGCCCTCTCAGGAAATTCCGAGGTACTTATCCAAATCCGAAGATAGAAACCAAGCTCGGGCCAGCAAGAAAAAATCCTCCTATGGAGAGAGTCTACCTCCTCCGCCACCGAAGCCTATGGAGCCGGCTGAAGAAAAGAGGCACTCGATACCCAGCCCTCAGTCCTCCATCGAACAGAAGGTCATGAAGGGCATCGAGGAAAATATGCTAAAGCTTCAGGAACAGGATAAGAGTCAAGTACCCGAAGTGAAACAGAAGGCCTCCAGTGGAATCGCCAACTGGTTTGGTTTGCGCAAGAGTAAACTTCCAGCCCTCAGCCGGAAGCCTGAGACGTCCAAGGGCAAAGACGATAAGAAAGAATGGAAGCTGAATATATCCTCAAACACAAAGGATTCGAAGGGGGCTAACAAAAAGCCGGAGAGCGAGAGTTTGAACATTTCCATGTTAATGGAGAAAGCGGAGGGCCTACACAAGGCGCTGGAGGAGGAACGGGCGTACGTCAACGGCGTTGCCCTGGACCGGCAGGGCAAGGGACATTCCTGTGAGGTGGTGATGGACCAGGCTCAGGGGCAGTTATCTGTGATGTACAGGGGCGTGCCGTCAGATAACTTCATGCAGCAGCTGCTCAACCGGTAAATATGTCGCAACCAAACTACATTATGAACTTCCTCGGTTACTCATGCATTCCGGCCGTCGCGCCCGTCCGCCGTCAATGTTTCAAATATTTCAAGATCATATTTTAATAATTCTTTTGCCTTAAAAGGGTGGACGGAAAGGACATCGGCGGGATCAGCCTGGCCCATCGACGCCTGTCCTTCGACTGTAAAACCAGACCTGTCTTTAGCCATCACAGCTCAAGTGGGGTCAGTCAAACCAGAAGTAGCGACGACATGGAGAAGGTAGCCATCGTGACTTTTTACATCATCAGCCAATACCGAAATGTAATGGAATACCGACTCTTCTCTTGTTCTAAATGATCTTGTTATTTCTACAAGGCTTCGTCCCTGATGAGTAAAGTGGACGGCGTGTCTGATGAGAACCTGGCTGATTCCATCCATCATGAGCGCTTTGCTGGTAGGTGTTCTGACGGGCACTTTATAGTCAAAATCATATAGACTTGGTTCTGTTGTTCTAATGTAAGGTCGTCATGGTCTGCTTGGTTCCTGCTCATCGATGTACACACGTATATGCAGATGGGATGAATGCTCCGTAAATCGGTGCCTTACCTTTAGACTCTCTCTGAAGAATAAAATAGTTTTATAATATTATGTCACAGTATGATGGCACAGTAGTCCCGGGTTTGATTCCCATTTTTGGACGAACAAAGTAGTCCTGTACTCATGCAAGTGTCGAACACACGGCCGACTGCACAGCACACACACATCACAGTGTATTACGATACGCTTTCTCGAGCAGACTGCAGATATCTGAGGTTCTAACGGCATGTGTGATTACAAACAGAACGATATTCAGTTATTTATAGATTTTCAAAGGAGGCCCCACGTTTTCAACTTCTCGGATGTCGGAACAAATTTATATCATGACGTGTCACGGTCCGCGATATTTCACTGTTGAGTTATTTCCCCAGCTCTCCTCAGATTTCTGATTTAGCATCTGTATACTTAAATCCATCAGCATGAGCTCCAGATGTGTGCTCTCTTAAAAGCTTCGGAATTCATCATGCTCTATGAATTTGTCAAACTCTGGTTGCAGGCTCAGGAATCTCCACACACACCCTGGACAGTGGTATCGGCACATTTCCTCTTCCTGACTACAGTGTAAACGCTGGATGTAAAAGCATTCCCAAAGGCAAGGGCCACGGGGAAAACGAACATTCCCTTCTGCAGGGAAGACACGGCTCAGGGATGAAGGTTCCTCACAAGGCCTGGACTCTGGAGAGAGAGCTGTCATCTTTGGAGGAAGATTACATCATGGGTCAGGAACTGAGCAGCACTCTTGTGGAAGGCAAGATTGCGCCCAGCAGAGCCTCGGACTTGAGTCATGAAGGTGAGGTTTCGAGCGTTTGCGTTGCTGATGTGTGTGAGTAACCCTCAGACAGCAGGAAATAACTGAGCTTTAGATTCTCTGTTCCTTCAACATGAGCCAACAACAGCAAAATATTATATACAAAGGTCCCAACTTTTTTATACAGTAGGATGCAGTAGTTAATAGTTAAATTATTAATACATTAGCGGGCCAATACTTATATAATTAAGTAGGATGATGATGTGGGTAGGTTGCCATGAGGTCACCTCATAGCAAGAAGGTCTTGGGTTCGATTCCCAGGCAGACGGCCTGGTTCCTTTCTGTGGGGAGTTTGCATGTTTTCCCCATGTCTGCACGGATTTGCTCTTAGAACTGTGGAGTCCTCCCACTGTCCAAGTAAATTTCTATATTAAGGACCAGTGTCATGGAGGAGGTTCCCCATGCCCACCCAGGGGAGAACATTTCGGGCACTGGGCAGATACACCTAGGACAAGGGCGCCAATCCATCGCTGTGCACACAATCACACACAAACACTACCACATACTATATAGGGGCAAATTAGAGCGGCCAATTCACCTTTGAATACATGTTTTTAGACTGTGGGAGGAAACCGGAGAACCGGACGTGAGGAGAACGTGATAGGAGAACATGCAAACCACTATGCCACCATGCCACCCTATATGCATTATGGGTGTTTCTCAAACTTTTACCCATTGGTAGCTGGGATAGGCTCTAGCAACATCATCTAACCTTAAAAGAAATGTCCAGTAATCTAATTAGCTCTGTTTTTTTTTTTTTTACCATGGCATGATTGTTGGCACCAGACGGGCTGGTTTAGGTATTTCTATACTGCTGAACTCTTGGAATATTAAGACTTAACCGTCTCTGATGTTACTTATAATGAAGCAGTAAAGAAAAACATCCTGAGGATGAGACAATCAAAACGTAATGCTGTTTTCAAAGCAAAGGGTTTGATGAGTGTGTAACCGTACGCAGGAGGAGGAGGAGGTGCTGTTTAGTGAACATGTCGAGTCGTAGTCCCTAAAACGACCTTATTTTTTAACGTTCGTTAGTTCGTCTTTCGAACAGCTTCTCGGAAAAGCAAGTGGCGACTTGCGTTGGTTTTCACCCGGGAAGATTAGAGCTGTCGACCAGGAATAAGGTAGAACTTAAGTGGTGGGTATAATTTACTGCTAAATGGGTGTAATTTAGGAAGTGTCTGTACATATCTGCATTTGTTCCCTGCTGAAGTCATTTCACCCCCCCCCCCCCACACCCCCCACCCCCGAAGTGAAACGGCGCAGCACCACAGGACTCCGGGTGGCACCAAGCAAATGAGCAGCCCGTTTCTAAATGATGGCTATTTAAACCCTGAGAACCCTGCAGCTCAAAAATAGTACTTTAAACAAATGACGAGGCGAGAGAGCCACATCCGAGATGAACATTCTCCACGCAACATGCGGGTAAACAAAGCGACGTTCTGCAGCGTTCCAGGAAAGAACATTGCCAGCGTTTTATGAGATAAGAATGCATTTAAGATGCCTGCGCGTCCTCGGGGAACCTGAGTGTGTTGTTTGTGTGTGTATGTCCGAATGTAAATAAAGCCCATGTTTGTTCATTTCCAACTACTTCAGCTCGCTGTAACCCCTCACTAACTCGCGTTCATGACGCCATGTTTATATCCAGCGTCTGCCGAATGGACCCACACTCCGTTTCTTCTTCAATTGCCTCCATTTTCATTGCGTTTCATTATTAATAGTCTTTTTTTTTTTTTTTTTTTAATAATGTTCCGTTTGTTTTAAAGGGACTGATGTCTGTGGAGCTCCAATGAGATCCGGCCCTACCAAGAACTGGACGTTCCCCAGCCTCAAAGCATCCACAGAGTCGTCTGATGTTTATCTCGGGGAAGGAGAGACTTTAGAAGCCGTAACCCAGAAGAGCTCGTTTAAGAGGGTGAGTTCTGCGTTCTGCGTCGTCCGTCTTCAGACAGAAGCCACATTACTCCACGCGGTCTGATGTTTAAAGCACTACAGGGAGATTTAGTTCCTCACTAAATGGAAGTGTTTATTCCTTTTGAAAAAACGCAAGGGCCTAAAAATAACATCATGGGGAGTGAACTTGTGATGACTGAACAGTTCAGCACTGATACAGAGTGCACTCATCATGTGTGCGCCGCTCAGAAATAACTAACTTTAACAGAGTAACTTTACAGGGTTTTTTTTATAGAGTTTTTTTACAATACTACATTGTCCTCGAGCACCGTTACAGTGTTCCAAACCCAAACCCCTAAAAGAACTTGCTGAATTGACAGAGTAAAAAATACTCAGTTCCTCAAACATTCAGTTTTTAAAGAAACTAAACCTTGTGAGGACCGAGCCTCAGTGGGGGACTAAAGAAACAACCGATTCCATTCAGGTTTTATCTTTTGGTGTAACATCCTGGCGGGACTGCAAACGTCCCGCTCCGATAGAAATCATGTTCCGTCTCGTCCATCAGAACCGAGGGTTTGTCTGTTGTTCCAAAAAAAAATCCCAAGAGATTTCTAGACGGCCATGAAGCAGCCCAACCTCTGTTTCCCCACAGACGCCTCGCAGATGCTTAAAATAAGATATAAAAAAGGATCCATCATAAAATAAAAGTTCCCTAAATGATGATCAGAAAAGGTTTTTTTTAGGTCCACCAAAGGGAAATTCGCTTAGTCACAACAGCAAATGGGCAGTAATTCAAAAAATAAATAAATAAATAAATATATATATGGGGGGCACGGTGGCTTAGTGGTTAGCACGTTCGCCTCTCAGCACTAGGGATTCCTGGTTCAAATCCCCATCTGGGTGGAGTTTCCATGTTCTCCCCGTGTCCGCGTGGGTTTCCTCCGGGTTCTCCGGTTTCCTCCCACAGTCCAAAAACATGGATCAAGTCAATTGAGTTCTCCATATTGCCCCATGTAGAGTGTGTCTGTGTGAGTGAGTGTGTGCCCAGCGATAGATTGGTGCCCTGTCCTGGGTGTATCTGCCCAGCGCCCGAAACGTTCTCCCCTGGATGGGCATGGGGAACACCCCCGCGACCCTAGTAGAGGATAAAGCGGAAGAGAATGAATGAATGAATGAATATATATATATATATATATATATATATATATATATATATATATATATATATATATATAATAAAGGGCATCTTCTGGTAAATAATTTTAAATGTTTAATAAAAATTAAATAAGTGTATATAACAAACAACATACACAGTTATTCACAAATAACAACAAAACACATTATTTACACCATTATTGCCCTTTATTTGCACAATACAAGAAATAATATAATTACACAGCACAGATGATTTGAATGAATAAAGGTGTAGGATGCAATAAATGAACTGTATTTTAAGTCTTAAGCAAAGAACCTCAACACACCTGAATGAAATGTTTAAATTATAATATTTGCAGAAGCAGATTTGGAAGGAACGATATTTAAAACCAAGTTTTTAATTCTACGCAGCGCACCAGGACCAGCGATCTGCCGGTCGGCCGTGACTGCGACCTCCGGAGCCTCCCTCAGCCGTCTCAGGTGTGCAGAGGCAAAGCTCGCGGTCCCGCCAACCCGGACACGGGCCGAGACTCAGGGCTGGAGCTGGTGAGAGAGCGGGCCGATGACTCCCTGTCCCCCGGCCACCCCCAGGTGGTGGAGACGCCGGAATCCCTCAGCGACTCTCTCTATGACAGCCTGTCGTCATGTGGCAGCCAAGGCTGAGGGCGGGAAGGCAGGACGCCGAATGGACCATCAGGTACCAATTTTTTTTTCTACAGACACCAGCCTGATGACACGGGACAGCACTTTCCTGGGTTTGGTCCCTCACAACACACCCCCCCCCTTTTTGGAAATAATATCCTGATAATGTCACGTCTCCTGCAAGATTCACCTTTGTATCTCCGAATTCCTGACGGATCAAAACCAGCTCGTGAACGTGTGTGTGGTGGATTCGAGTGACTCATCGACTCCCGTCCTTCCATCGTCTTTTTAAAGAAGCGCCGTCCCTCACCCGTTTCCACCGCGTCCTGTTTCTGTTTCCGGGGGTGGACGAGTGGACGTCAGCCCGAGTCTTCCTGAGCCCTCGGAATGTTCCTCGTACCATCGGTGGACGTCCTCCGTCGACGTTAGTTGTGTAAAGTAAATGGAAGTGAAGTGTAAATGTGATTTCTGTTCAGTTATTTAATATGCATATTTTATGTCAAACGTACAGACCATGCGTCCTCGTGTACTATTTGATCCGGACGTCGACTTCCACCGAGTCCGTTATATGTTAGTTGTCTGAAACTGGTAGCAATAATGAAAGTTCTATCCGTGTGTGATAGCGCTGCAGTGTTTTTACAGTGAATTATATTGTGTATTTATTTATTTTTGGATTTTTTTTTTTTTAATCTTTTTTCTTTTTCTGATTTTTCTTTTTGTCCATGAGGCAGGGACCACAACTTGCTGGGTTACTTTCTGGATCAGTCCATTCCTCGTGCCTGTCTGTTGCTTTTTCATTCCTTCGTGTGATTATTTTTGCTCAATTTGTTTTATAAAGGAATTGGGACCCTGATTTAGTAAGATCCCATCTTTTTTAATTACCAGGTTACATTTCCATCACATAGAAGTCATGAAACGTCATCACTGAGGGCTTGGGGTGTGTCTGCTTCCCCAGACTTAATGTCTTCATGGCGTTTTGTGCAAATCTCTGGTTAAAACTCAATGCAATTTTCTCTAAAACGTAGATTTCTGCTCCTCGCTAAACGGTGAGCTCCATCTTTAACCCCACTGAAGACCTTCGGGAGTCTTTTTGTTGCCTCTTTAGACAGAATGGCCCCCACATTCACATCAAGGTCCTGTGGAAAGCCACGAGGTTGCCACGGAGACGACACGCTCTCCTGTTGGTGTGCTGCACGTGTGTCTTACCTTTATTGACCAGCCCGGAGCTGACTTTCTAAACCAAGGTGAAGTCCTTCTGTTCATGCAACACGTCGACTCAGGGTGAAGGACTTCGCTCAAGGGCCCCCTCTGTGGCCATCGGGCAAAACTTTCTCTTAAATCCACAGAGTTTGTTTTATTACTTTAACCACTGTCTCTACTGGAGGTTTCATTCCGAATTAATCTGTTTGTTTGGGTTTTTCGAACTTCAATCAGGTGTTTTTTTTTTTTTTAAAGGTGGAAGGTTGCGGTTCTAAAGGGATTCATATGACTTACAGCAAAAACTCACATGAAACCTCCCCAGAACGTCACTCTTACTAAATCAGGGCCTCGCTGACCTCGTCATCATTAACCTCTTTCTGTCTTTTGTTGTTTTTTCATTACAACCATAAGCATAAAGTACTCGACCCAAAGTATTTGGACGCCCTTCTTAATTATACCATGTCGACTCTTCAGGCCGGGCTCTTTGTTTTGTAAACGCAGACGGTGGTTAAGCAAGTCATACCTTACAGTTACAGCCTCCAACCAGACGCTGATCTGTTTACAGACTTAGTCAGTCGTAGTAGCTGCGGACGCTTAGGGCATGTCTGTCCTAAAACCCAGTGCACACTGTGAGCAAAACCTCCCACTCCCTACATCTGTGCTTGACCGTCCCCTTCTGTTCCGATCAGTATGCCGGTGCACGTAGCTGTACGCGTGATGTTTAGAAGTCCTCAGACTCTTAGTTCAGCCGTGTAGCTCTCAGTTTCAGGATCTGCTGTGAATGTAAACAGCCCACAAGCCACTTTCAATAAGTTTTTGCGAACTGAGCGATGACCCGCTTCACCGAAACGTTGACGTCTGCGGTACAGCCGCCGTCTCTGATAGAAATTGGTGACGTCCAGGATCTGTCTCCTGAACGGGTGTAAACCGTACGGTCCCTGTCCCGACCTACATCAGGTCTTTCGACGACGAATGGCTACAATAAGACTCAGGTTCTTTTTGTACCAGGCTATTAAAAAAAAAGTTCTGCTTTATTGTTTCCTTTTTTTTGTGAAAATGTGACATCATTCAACAGATAAATCCAGGCGTTGATGTTCGTTATGTTTTTTCCTTGCCGCTTGTTTAAACCTCCTGTAGTGTCTTTTTCTTCATCGCCTGTAGAGGGTGCTGCATTTATTTTCCCAGTGTATTTTCTATTAGTTTGCTTTGTTTACAGAAGAATTTATGACGAATCTGTTAATATATCTGGTGACTTTTTTTATCTCGAGGTGCTATCGGACAGTTCTCTCACTCATCTCTGCAAAAAGCCATAAACCTTTTTTTGTCATAATCAGCTTTCTAAGCAAACGCCATCACTCATGCAACTTAATAAAAGGTTTTTATGAAGTCTGCACTCGTTCGTTTCCTGTCCGTTTTTATTCCTCGTGTCTGAACTCGGTGCTTTGCATTTTCAAATCTTTCATTTTTTAGGATAGACGTCTTCTGTGACACACGTCCTGATGAGCGCCGCTCTCTGTATTAACCTGCATGTCTGTATTGGATGTTGAAGCTTTGTTAGTTTAATGAAAAGCAGGACGGCCTGAGGGGACGAGATTCATCGTTTCCCTGTAACTACACTTCCTGTCGTATAGAAGAGCACACTGGCAGCCCACATTGTTCTTTGTGAAACACTCGCTTGGTGCTTTAGTTCCCCCTGAGGTCAGAAGTCAGCGGTGGGTTTGATGTCATACTCCAGCGGACCACGTGTCTGTATTATAAAGAGAAAACCCGGATGGCAGCCCTCTTTAGTTCATCTCTACAAGGACAGAACTCTAAAAGACGGCACTGGAATCGGGTCCAGTGGGAAAAATCTGAGAAACTACAAAAAAAATTAAAAAAAATAAAATAAAAAATGCTGCTAAAGATAATTCAGTGAAGAACGGGCTCCGTCTTCTAAATGAGCTGCGATCAAGTGTGGACATGTCCACGTTCGTCCCGAGGCAGCCGCTTCTCAAACTCTGTAGTTGTAGAATTTAAGAACAAGCTGACACCAAGAGTGATTAGTAAAACATCAAAGTATTATTCAGTAAGTAACATATATTTACATAAAGATAAAGGACTAAGCTGAAATGGGAAGGTGGTCAACTGTAAAGCACGGTGGTGGTGGGGTCATGAAGATCTATCGTGAATGACATCAGCAGAAATACAGAGTAAAAGACAGAGAGACAGATGTTTTACACAGATGTTCTTTATTCATCTCCGTTGCATCACATCATTACACACACAACCTCTGAGCTCATCACTTACTTACAATCCTGAACCTGCAGGGGGCGCAGCAGCAGGTGGTGTTCAGATCAAAGTTCTTTCCTAATTATTCAGGATTCATGCAGAGACACCTCACTCTCCTACAGTGCAGTCACCTTACGGCAAAAAGGTCCGGGCTTTGATTTACAAACAGTGTCTGGGGTTATTTCTGAGAATATTTTGCATGTTCTCCTTGCATATTAGTGAGATTTTGCCTTGCTTTTCAGACACTTAGGGATCTGAATGAACTGACTTACCCCCTGGCGTGACCGTGTCTGAAAGTCTGCACTGGGATGGACCGTCCTAATTTCAAGTTCAGTAACTTCTGTTTTCTTGATTTATTTAGAAAAAGTGTATCGCGAACAAAGGTTTTCATTGGTTGAGGTTGACGGCAGCTTGGCTGAGCTTCCTGTTCTGCTGCTCGCAGCTTCCTCATGACACAAGTAATCAAGAATAGGCTGTGCTAGAGAGAACAAACCTATCCTGGATTACTTGAACCAGGCGGGAGCCAAAGTCCAGACTGAAAGAGAAATTAGTGAGAACACGTAGAGCATCGTTCAATAGATCCGATCAAACTGGCAGCTCGGGTCAGCGCAGTTTGTACGAAGGTCATCATCACGTGACTACAAATATCAATAAATATCCTGAAAACATGGCGAATGTGAGGAGAGCTTGTAAAATTGGCAGAACACAACTGGCAAATGTGTTTGGAAATGTGTATTTAAAATGCGCAGTTGTACTGCAGCCCGCCGCCAGAGGGCGACAAACCCACCGCTGTCCAATGTGTAATTAAATAATGGATGCATGTGTTGGGGTCTGTGTGGGGTTCTGTTTTCCTCCCACATTTTAAAGAAATAGGGCAAACTGTGGAACCTACTCTCTCACCAGGGGACATCAAAAAACAAAAACACATTAATTTTTAATGAATTTCCCCAAATGCATCATAATAATTAAGCCTTTACTAGTCTGAGTATTATAAAATAAACCTGATTCTGATTCTGGGTTAAGAATAACTCATCAGAAGGTGAGGTTTTAACCTCGTGTTGCTTGGATTGTATGATGTAATGACTTTGTAATCACTTTTTATAAGTCATAATTTTATATCAATTATTTGCATATTTTTATTACTTCTTACTTCAGTAGGTTGGATATTAAAATGTTACAAACTGAAGAAAAAAAAATCTTGTTCAATGACAAAACGTCTGCATAATCCTCAGGATATTCAGTTTTCTGTCATACAGCAGATAATAAACTAGTAAATAATATATTTGAAACTAGTGACGAGGTTTAAATAAAATAATTGCGATTCACATCTATATTATTTATGGAAAACGTTCATAAAACGTCGATTAAAGGGGATTTGCTAAGAAAACACTGCTGTGTCAGAGAGTAACATTATTATTAACGCCGAATTCTCCCGCCATTACAGAGCGCCATTTCGGCCGCTATGCGCAGTTTGTACAGCAGAGGGCGCAGCGCGCACGTTTACTCACGGGGGAAAACATTTGTCAGCGTAGCTGCAGGCGCTTCCCATCAATAAAACCAGCAAGCCGCTAATTAACATTCTTCCATTAGTCCCACAATCAAGCTTTTCTCATGAAGTCATACCTGTTGCGTCTTCAGTTTCCATCCGCACCGTCACATCTGCACACAGAGAGTAAGGACACGAATGAGAACCACCACACAGAACACAGTGCAGTTTCCAAACAACACAACCGCTTCTGAATCACAACTCATTCATTCATTCATTATCTTCCGCTTTATCCTCTATTAGGGTCGCGGGGCACACACTCACTCACACAGACACGCACACACACACACACACTCTATATGGGGCAATTTGGAGAATTCAATTGACTTGATCCATGTTTTTGGACTGTGGGAGGAAACCGGAGAACCCGGAGGAAACCCACGCAGACACAGGGAGAACATGGAAACTCCACCCAGATGGGGATTCGAACCGGGAATCCCCCTAGTGCTGAGAGGAGAACGTGCTAAACCACTAAATCACAACTCAACATTATTAAACTAGTTTAAGTGTTTTTTCTTTTTTTTTTTTAGACTATTTACAGCTGACTGAAGGTGGAATAACCGACGAACACAATCACACAGTAACGATTAACTGCAGATGTTCAGACTGAACACACACATTAATCATTTACAGTCTGACTGAATGATGCGCACACGCTCACGCAGGCCAGTCCAAACTCTGGGCGTGTTTGTGTGTGTGTGCAGTTTGTACTGTACACAGAAACACAACTCAGACTTTTGCTTTCCTTAAGACAATAATATATATTAAAATTTAATAATAATAATAATAATAAATATAAAATAATAATAATATATATAAAAATTAATGTCGTATCATTAAGATGTAAAGAACCGCACATCTGTGTGTCTTGATTCGATGGGTAGCATATAGTTTGTACAATAAGTTAAAAATAAAGCACATATTTGGCCTCAAATGTGACTTCCAAGCTATTTTTGTTTGTTTCTAACGAGTTGGACACCGATTATCTACCTATAACATAAGTTAGATGGGGTAATTTGGAGCAGCCAATTTTACCTTGAATCTGTTTTTAGACTGTGGGAGAGAACTGGAGAAAACTCACGATTACTCCTAACCATCGGAGGCTTCTATTACATTTAAAACCATAACCAACATCTATCATTTGAGTTATAAGTTTAGAATGAAATTAAAATGCTGGGTTTATGAATCTGCTGATGGAAACGGTGAGATTCATTTCTTTAGTTGCAGTGTTTTTTTTTTTTTTTTTTAGACGTACAAACACATGGTCTGAATTCCATCTAAGTCCTCGAGTGAGACCATGCTGAGGGTTTTATGTAAGAAGTCCATTAATAGATATTGACACACTTGAAATGAACATCTCTGTCATTGTTCTTAAACAAACAAAGCTGAACTATTATGAGCTTGTGACGGGAAGTTGGGCTAAATAACGTCTCCGCTCGATGCCTTTATGATGTCACAGCGCAGTTATTGTTGCAGTTACAACTACAGTTATATAACGGCTGGATGCTTTGGAATTTTTAATTAAGTTTGATATAAATCAGCGAGGTTCTGTGGTCAGTCTGTAGACGGCACCATGTTGGTACTGCCCAAAGTCACTACTCTGAGTCTGGGCAGAATTAAAAATTGAAACGATGAATGGTTTTGATGAGGACAACTTTGGTGGTCCATTGGTATAAAAGTGATAAATAACAACAATTGCATACTCATTACGTAATTAAATAAAACCTTGAATACGAGCGGGGGTGCACACACGTTCCAAAACCCTGGACATGATCATGCTGTTGCTTAATTAGCGTTCCTCAATAATTGGAATTGTGCAGCTGGGACTCCAATCCATCCCAAAATCTTCACCCCTCATGGGTTTGATGCTCCAACAACTAACTGCAAATCCTTCACTCGAACATTTATCATTAAAAAAAAATCCTTCCACACTAAAAAAAAAAAAAAAAAAAAAAAAAAGTCAGAAAATCTTAAAAACATGTTTTGGACATTAATAGATTTCATGTCTAAAATAGATTTTTTTTTAAAAGATAAATAATTTCTTCTTTTTTTTTCAGAAATGTTTTCTTTTTTTCTGATTTACTCTCTACATGGCAAATAATTTTACTTGATTCATGTAATTTTTTTCTTGATTTGTGTTTACTTTTCTTATTTAGTTTTTTTTGACATTTGCAGTGTATTTAAAACGTCCTGTGATTAAGAACAATTTAATTTGTCGTAGCGTCAAAACAAAGCGTCTGCGTTTCGTACAAAAGAACTGAAGTGTGAACATCGGAGGCTTCTATTACATTTAAAACCATAACAAACATCCATCATTTCAGATATACTTTTGGAATGAATATTAAAATGCTGGGTTTATGAATCTGAATCATTGCTTTAGTCGCAGTACGTGTTTTTTTTTTGCCGTACAGACACATGATTTAAGAACAATTGAATTTGTCGTAGTGTCGAAGCAAAGCGTTTGCATTTCCTACAAAAGAACTGAAATGTGAACATAGAAATCCACGTTGTTTCATAAAAACCGAACACAAACCTATTCTGAATGAGTTTCCCTGATTTGGACGACATCTAAACAATCCCAGACTTCACTCCACACACACCCCCCCACACACACACACACACCCCCATAACAGTTAAATGAGAGCGGAGGTAAACAGAGTAACTGAAGCAGATGGTGTTTTGCATGCAGCTGCTCTTATACAGTAAACATGCTGGTGATAAATTATGGAGCTGCTGAAGGTGTTCTGCGTTCACGCTGCAAAAAAAAAAAAAAAAAAAAAAAAAAAATCCCTCCGTCGCAGAACAACCGTTCAAACGTCTTTATCGGATGGACAACGAGATAAAATTTCGCTACCTTGGCAGGCCTCCCGCTGACCTGGGGGCATCCATGGGGCATTGTGGGTAGGTGGCATTTTCCCCATCTCCTCCGGAAGACGTGAAGGACCGTTTACCTGCCGGAACGAAGACAGACATGAGGATTCAGTCACAAGGCTTTTTAAAATATAAAGTATAAATGAGCAAAAATAATAACGCAGAGGTCCTCGATTAATCTGAGAGAAGGTGGAGGGTGCAACGAGACACTGAGGGACAATAAAACAAACAAAAAAATAAACATTATTTAATGACAAATGTTAAATCCTGGATGAAGTAATGTGTGGCGTGAGGGAAACAAGGCTCTTTATGCACAAGGTGCTGGATGGGTTCACGGTTCGCGGTTCCTCGTGACGTCTCTGCAGATCTGATCCATCCGTTAATAAATACACGAGTTCACAAAGTCGAACGCTCTCAGTTCTGCAAATGATTAATCAGTATTTACAATAAAAACATTATGTCGGTTTGTTTGGTGGACGTCTGACCCAGATCTCACACTGTACACCTGCAGATATGTGGACGCGCCACTGTTTCAGAGAACCGCTCTGTTCCGACTTTGAGTAAAACACTACGGAGAACCACCTACTGAACCAGCGTGAGGTCCAACAGGCCTGTTTTTATACACACACACACACACACACATATATATATATATATATATATATATATATATATATATATATATATATATATATATATATATATATTTTTTTTTTTTTTTTTTTTTTTTTTAGAATATTCATTCATCTGTTCATTATGTTCGTTTTGGGCAGATATACCCAGGAGAGGGCGCTAATCTATCACTGGGCACACTCAGTCACATACACTATATGGGGCAACTTGGAGAATTCAATTGACCTTAAATCCATGTTTTTGGACTGTGGGAGGGAAACCAGAGAACATGGAGGGAACGAGGAGGAGGACATGCAAACTCCAGCCAGATTGGGATTGGAACCTGGAATCCCCAGCGCTGAGGGGAGAACATGCTAAACCCCTAAGCCACATTTTTAGAATATTAAGAAGTCCATTATGAGGATGTTTAAAGCAGCCCGTCTGGCACCAACAACCCCGCCACAGTGAAAAAAACACTGTTGTGAAACCGTGTGCTTTGCGGCACTTATCTAGGCAGGTGTGCACTTACTTTTTTTAATACCCACCGATTAGAAAAGCCTGCCACCACCCCCTACCCCTCGTTTATTCTAATCATCCTCCGCTCAGTCGCTCGTCTCTGAAAAATCTCTTTGAAATGGAGGTTCTGGCCGCGGCGGGTGAACGTTATATAATGGCCGAGGGTGGGGAAGCCCACACATGTCAGACGCTGCGAAACACACTCGCACAACCACTCCCGCCATTTCATCACAGGAGAGTCTGGCAGGATGGAGCTTGCGCTGCATATGCCACACCGCCGCGGCGCAGCAACATATTCATCCACACTGATTTATTTTTATTTCTAAATTCTGCAGACCTCCCCCCCCCTCAAATACAAACGGGCTTCAGTAAGGCCGCCGAGCCTCGGCGACCTGATCGGCTTCACACGAGATCTGTTATGTTTCCGAGCATGGCGGCGGCTTTAAGTCATCCACATGGAAATCGGGAGCGTCGACCGGTCGGCGTTCTCATCCCGGAGAGGGAGCTCACGCCGCCATACGGATCGTCTTACGTAACGTGTGATCAGCGTGAAGGCAGATTAATGTTTCTGCTTCAGAACACCGTCCACATTTGCGCCGCTCGGCTCCAGGGCCGGGCTCGATAAAGCACTAAATAAAGATGATTTATGAACTTTGGGGCTTTGAAAGATGACACGCAGATAAATGAGCGTTGCACAATCAGCCCGCAATAAGAGCAGGCGCGGGGGGGGGGGCAGGGGGGGTGGTACGGGGCTTTGTTCTTTACAGTGAAAGCAACTTTCATAACAAGTGTAAATAAATCCATTCGAACGCACGCTCAGTAAACACGCCTGTTTAAAACGTCGACACACGTTTTAATTTCACATTGTGTTTCAGCTTCAACTTCGGTTTCTTTGTTGATTCTGAAACATTTTTTTTTTTTGGCAATTTTACTTTCGGTTTCCGTCGTTCTGGTTCTGAGTTTTGTTTTTTTTGCATTAAAAAACCTCACCCCTCTAACATCTCGTTATTATTTTTCATTACAGTCATTAATAATTACTTTTAGATTGTTACCGTAGATTTTTAAAGCTGTTCTCTTACTAATTTTTATTATTATTTTCATAATTTGTAAGAAAATTTTCACACCTCTATTCTTTACAGTGTGTTGGGACATGTGTCCATAATAAAGTCCCCACAGGGGTACATAAGACACACCCCAAACCATACACACACTGTTAAAAAAAACAGTTTTTAAACTTACATTTCTAATGTTTTTCTCATCATTAAGATCAATAACAATGTTATAACGATGAATATGATTACTTACAGGATTATCGTCATCATCGGAAAGATTACATAACTATTTATTATGATTTTATTTGTATTCAGATTTAGGTTTATGTTCAGTTGCCATGTCAGAAAAACAAACATTATTAATTATGTATGGCTATTAACAAGATCAAAAGAGCTTTATGATGTAAATGAGTTTTGGAAACGAGGTCATTTTAAACATCAAATACAACAATAGTTTAGACTTTAAAATCAATAAACAATATAGTTTTTTTTTTTGTATAAAGATGAAAAATTAAAAATGTTACGTCATAAACAAAAAAGCTCAAAACATATTTCCGAAAATAATTGATATTATTGTGATGACTTCGGATTTGATTTTTGCTTCGATCGTCTGCGGGCTGAGGGGACGTGCTGGAGTCGACCTCATAGTTCTCATGTTTTATTACAAAGTGCTTTAAAATGGAGGTTGTTGGCACCAAGTTTTAAAGTAAATTTGATAAGTTTCTGCAGAACTTTGCCAGTTACAGGAAAATCTGATATTCAAAATAGATCTGCTGATTTTAATACTTTACTTTTGTGTCTACACAAAAAATACTATATATATACATATATATATATATATATATATATATATATATATATATATATATATATATATATATATTAAAAGTATAAATAGCAATCAAATTGATAAAATAATAAAAAATCCTTTAAAATAAACTTGTGGAGTACTAATGAACATTGTGTGTGTAGAACTGCCATACGAACAGTGGCATTTCAGTGTGCCCTCTGGTGGACCGACTGTACAATGACATTACTCACAATACAGTATGGACATTTTCCCATCTTTAATTCTTATTTATCAGCTAATGTATATATAAACATAAGATATCTAGTTCTCAGATGTTGGCTCTGATTGGATGATGACTTTAGGGCGGAAATTTATCACCAAAGCTCCACTACAGGGCACCTAAAATCATTGGATGAGAGAGAATTAAACCAAAAATAAATGGATATTTTAAATGCATGTATGACCCACACGGGACAGTACCCGTGGTGATGAGATAGAACATCTGGTTATAACCACAGTTAGAGGAACAGGAATAGCGTTCTGTATCAGAGACGTTACTGCGATTGGGAGATGCATGCAAAACAGCGGACTTCTAATTCATGCCATGTTAAACGCACCCCTCAGAGCAAACGCTGCAGGTTCCTCGTCTTGCACTGGTGTTTTTAATTGTCTTTTGTAAAGCTGAGCTTTAGAGCGTCTTTAATAAGAAGTGCAACTGAAAAACACACGGTTTGGAACCACAAACGTAAGAATCAGAATCCAAATGTTAAAATTCCAAACGGAATGAATTCTTCTTTATAATTAAAAATATTAAAGGACGATGGAGTTCAAAGTGGTACGAAGAATCAGGTCAGTGTTAGATCCATTACAACCCAACCCAACGATTCCAGATAGAGTGCACTATAAAGTGAGTCATCCATCTCGGAGAGATGTTCGGATGTGATTGTGGCTCCCACAATGGCCCTGCACATACGATGTGCATTATTTATAAAGCTCTGTGTCATTGGTTTTATTGGTGTTTATTAAAAAAAAAAAAGAAAAAAGAAAAAGAGAACACCGTCACAGACATCCAGACGTTTTCTGTGCGTACCGTGTCCAAAACGCCCTTCGACCCTCACTAATCCCTCCACCAGGTCGCAGATGTTCATTCTGTAGTGAAAAGCGAATGAACGAAAGAGTGACGCCCTCCGAACGCAGTGTCATGTGTCAGATAAGGATGTTTAATGTAGTTCTGCTTTAGTTCTACATTTCAGTCCCGATTCAGAGGAAGTACTGAATCAGATGACAGACTGAACCCCCCAACGCATTGTGCAACATCAGCAGATAATTTAAATAATACTAAATTAAACTGATTATTATGAAAAGAAAAAAAAAAACAACGCAGATTTGTGGATGACTTTACGTTTCTACTTCTGTCATCTTTGTGTTGGGTTCATTGTGATGTCACAGTTTTAAGGCTCATAGATACCGACAGCTTCGAGAATCGACGTGTTTCGCAAGAGTCTGAATCACACACATCGGGTCGGTTACAGACGGTCACTTTAAAGTCAGCACTGAGTTAGTTAAAGCAAAAATAAATGGCGTTTTCCAAAAATCACCTGTTAATTAAATTATCCTGATGATTGTCTTTTCATGTACATGCTTTTATTTTAAGTTCTCAGTTTGTTTAAGAGCGATAATGTTAATATTCCGCATGTAGCTTCGTTTTCATCCAGTTACATCACCCCTTTAATACTTTTGTGCTCGTCCAGAAAGTAACATGGCCCTCATAACTCCGCCCCCATAATCCCACCGTACCCACATAATGACAGAAGCTTATATATTAATCTATTGGTATTTTGCATAAATCACTGTGTGATTCCGAGGAAATTGAATGAGAAAATCCCGCTTACTCGGCGTGCGTACACGGACGCAACAACAACCACAGAGCAACGCACCACGTCCACGTGCCCACTAAACCAACGCTGCTCCGGTGAGATGGAACCGATCCGAATGCGTCTGCGCTGCAGGCGATGTGACGCTCTGATAAGATCTTAATGATTCCTTTCACGTTGGACGATTCGCCACGTGATTCCTTTGAACCGTTTCATCTGATTTCGTTAGTGAGGATCGTTAATTCTTTGTAATTAATGTAGAGCGGGAGCCGGTCAGCCTTCACCAACATAACACAAAACACAAAATTCCTGATTTGGGACGGCACCTACACCCCGACTTAGACCCTCATACGGTGTTAGTGTCACACAGTGTGTATTTAGGATCACCGCATACAGCTGTGGGTATCAACATCAGACTGATTTTGGGAGCCTGTCCCACACGGAGGACCCATTAATAGCACAAACTTATTTGTGATCCACCTCATCAACGTTTACTGAGCGAGGCCCTTTAGAAAGCAACCGGTTCTCATTAGCAGCCCTTAAGCAGCTCATACCTGCCCGCCTCCCCCTTCCTCACGTTACGCTCACGCAGGACCCGAAGACATCGTCCTCAGTCGGTCACTATGACGCCATACAGGAAACTTCATTTCTCCGAATTTCTCGAGCAGCCGCCCATGTGACAAGACTATTAATAGCCTCAGGTGAAGTTTACATGTTTACAGAAAGCTTTTCAGCACAGCGCAGTGACTTGAAGTAGCCGAACAACTCGGAGGGCTGAACCCTCAAAGCGGATGTGAGGGCAGCGGTGAGAGGGGGGAAAAAAAAACAAAAAACAGAACGCCCCGATCTTGAGAGGAGCCGACCTCCTATTTTTAGCCGATCTGGAAACCTCAAGGTCCATCTGATGGGCTGCCATGGGCTCAAAAGATTCACACTAATACCCTGAGCCCACGCGTTTCCATTGTCTGCGCCCACATGACCCGCAGTAGGGCAGGAGTCGCCCTATTTTAAGCTCACACCTATCTGTTACCCATCATGCCATTTTAAAACCTGTGCGGCTCCCGTGACCTGATGTTGGCGTGG